>JANTPZ010126041.1:0-15616 GCA_025593235.1 Vachellia pachyceras | reverse complement strand
CTTTTAATGACTCTAATAATGTCATTATATTATCCATTATGTAGGCAAAGGTTTGGTTCAAGAGGGTGAACTATCAAGTGCCCAAGGAAAGTACAAAGTTAAGGAGAAAGTAAAGATAAAAGGTAGCAAAGATTTCTAACCTTACTTAACATGTGAAATTATTCTAATAATGTGCATGATTTTATGACATGGTTGAATGTGTTTATGAGTAACATTATGCTATGGCCATATGCATTGAATATGTGCTTGGTAGACAATTTGACTTTGTTACACATGTTTATGAACTTAAAGCATGTCATGCAAACTTTTCATGTGTGTAGTAAGCTTTGCTATTGAGATTTCCAAAAAATCTCACCCTCCCCCCAACTAACCATTTTAGGTGGAGGCTCAAGCAAGAGAAAGAGGCAAGTTGAATGATGATTGAAGTTATCATGATGATATGATTTAGCTTGCCAAGTTATGTTAATGTATTGGTATGTTTAATGTAAAGTTAAACCTCTACATGATAAATAGAGAACACGTGTGAATGCATGCATGAAGATGTTCAAAAGAAGTAGACAAGTTAGGTATGCATTAAGAGAAGTTTGGAAATGATCAAAGATGTTTTAATAAAATTTTAGAATTGGCAAGTTTTCAAGTAAGGGGTTCCAAGACCCTCAAATCTGCCCTATTTTTGAGTGACAAGGAAAAATAGCAAACAAACTCCATTTGGGCTGAAACTTTTTAGTTAAATACTAAACGTCCTAAGCTTTAAAATGATCCAAATTTTTCTAAATTTGGACGTGTATATAAAGAGTTATGATTTTCCAAAGTTAAGGGAAAAATCTGGAAAACTGGAAAGTTACCAAATGAACAGTGTATATTCACGGAATTAACTGTATCAATTGGGCAAGTTTTGGAACCAGTGAGTATTTTTCCCTTGTAGATCACTTAATAATCTTCAAATATAAATTTGAATCACTCAATTTCGATTTTCTAGAATTAGTTATGATTTTTCAAAGTTGGGCCAGAAATCTGGAAATTGACCAAATGAACAGTAACACGTTTTTGAAATTTTCAAGTTCACTTCTTTGGTCAATTTAAGTTCTTCAATGCCCTAAAGTGGTTTATTAGTGATCTATTATGATGTTAATAAGGGAAAATAAGGAGTGTTACACTATGCACAACTAAAGGCTTTCATCTTTATTTTTCACGTAAAGAATTGAGGCTTCCTAGGTTGAAACACTTGGTTTAACAAACCTCTTCTCTAATAGCTCCTCTATCTGCTCTTTTATCTCTTCTATATCAAATGGAGCCATTTTGTATGGAATCTTTAATATCAGGTATGTTCCTAGTACTAGATCCACAGCAAACTCCACTTCGCTCTCTGGAAGCAATCAGCTAATCTCTTTTCAAAATACATCCATGATCTGTTCTAATGGAAACAATCGACATACCTTTCTCATTTTGGACCTTTTTTGGCAAAAATAGTGAATAATTCATATGTTTCACTTTTAGAGGCTAAAAATATTGTCCATGTAAATCTGGAAAAATCATCAACAATCACCAGAGTATATAAATTTCCTCCTAAGCTTTTTACTCTAGCTGAACCCATCAAATCCTTATGAAGTAGTTCAGGAGGCCTTTTAGATGAAAGCTCAGATTTTGATTTAAAAGATGATTTGGTTTGCTTTCCCAACTGACAAGCATCACACACCAAGTCATTTTTGAATTTGAGTTTTGGAACCCTTGAACTATTTTATTTTTGATTAATTTGTCAAGTTGATGCATGTTTACATGAGCCAACCGTTTATACCATAATTGGGTTTCATCAACTTGACTAATTAAGCATGAGTTAGAAAAATTATTTTCTAATTCAATGGTGTAGCAGTTACCATCTCTAGGAGCTCTGAGTTGAATGTTCAGTTTCTCTTTATCAATGGAGAAATCTTTCTTGTTGATGATGAAGCATTCTTCAGAGTCAAATATTACCCAATTGCCTCTGTCTATGCTCTGACTAACACTGAGAAGATTGTGACAGAGACCTTCCACATGATAAACATCTTTTATCGACGCTCTATTTAAATTAGCAATTTCTCCAATTCCTGTGACTTTTCCTGATTGGTTTCCACCAAAGCTTACTTTGTCTCCATCTTTAGCTTTCAGACTATTGAATTTGCTCCTATCACCTGTCATGTGTCTCGAGCATCCACCATCAATGTACCATTTGTTTGCTTTGGATGCTTCAAGACATACCTGCAAGAAAATCATTTGGTTGCTTTAGGTACCCAAATTTTGCTGTGTCCTCTGATGTTAGTGTTTGGTGCCTTTGGAACATAAGTTCCTTTTGGTACCCATTTATAAGTGCCTAATGCTTTGTTTTTCTTGAAAAAACAATTTCTAGTTCGATGACCTTTTCTCTTGCAATAGCTACAGAAAGCAAATGGTTCTAAGGAATGAACTGATTTTTAAAATAATTCAAATAATTCTTGTTGCCATACTTTTTCTTTCCTTTGTGTAAATCATTTTGAGGAGTGTATCCTATATCACTTCTATCATTTGTGACTTTTTGGTTTTTCAAAATTACATGAAGCATTTCACTAGCCTGAGTGAATTTCTGAAGAGCTTTGGATAACTTCTCATTTTCATTTTTCAAATCATTGCGTTTTGAACAAACAATTGTGGCAATAGGAGATTCAGTTGGTTTTTCAAGTTCTTTAACTCTTTTTCTTAGGAAAGATAATCCTTTAGCAAACTTAAGTAATTCTATGTGTATTTCATCATATTCCAAACGTAATTCATCATAGCTAGGTTCAGCAAATACCTCTTCGATGTCAGTTTCCTCTTCCTGAGACACAAGACACAGATTGGCTTCTTCTTCTGCATCACTTTCTTCTTCTCCTTAACTATCACCCCAGATGCCTGAGACATATGCCTTCTTCTCTTTAAATAATTTAGGCCTTTTCTTTTCTTTGTTCTGAGCTGCTAACTGAGGTCAATAATGTGACACCTCTTATTTATCTCTCTTAGCTTCAGTTATAATACTTTGGAACCAATTCGTGGCCTCAAGTAACTTAAATTGTCAAAAGGGACTAAATTGAAAACTTTCATTTTAAAGAAAGTTACTATTCACAGTTTTTAGGGCCAACTTTGAAAATTCATAACTAATTCTAGAAAAATCAAAACTGAGTGGTTCCAACTTCTAATTGAAGCTTACAAATTTATTTATGAGGGAAAAATACTCAATTGAACAGTAAATTGTCCAGTTGGTCCAGATTCATTCGTGAAAATGTACTGTTCATATGGTAATTTTTCATTTTCCCAGGATTTTCTATGAGTTTTCGCCATTGGACAGTTATAACTTTCTGTACAAAACTTCAATTTCAGTGATCTTTGGCTTGTTTTAAACCTTGCAATGTGAATTATTTTTCTACAAAATTTTAGCTCAATTGAAGTTCATTTACTCTGTTACCGATAGGGCAAAGTAGGGTAAATGACCAACTCAACTTCCAACACTTAACCCAATTTCTACCCTACTTAACTTCATAACTTATCATTTTGATTTCTAAACCTTTCTTAACCATTTTAATCTAAGTAAGTGCACATTCTTAAGGCTTATACTAGTTATCATAAGTCCAGGATATAACCTCAAGTCATATTACATGACACATTACAACATTTATACTAAATACATAAAGTTCATAACAAAGTCTATAACATAATACATCAACATTTGCCTCATGCATCAACCGCTTTCTCCTTACCCTTGAGGGTGCGTCCACCTAAAAATGGTTAGTGGGAAAGAATGAGATTTCAAAGAAATCCCAGTAGCAAAACTTTCTAATACACATTATAAAATTGCATGACAACTTTCGATATAAGTGTGAATTCATAACAGTGCAACATGTAACAATAAAATGCATATGGCCATAGCATACAAAAACACATTCACACTTTCAATCATCACAATTTTCAATACAAGTCATGCATAATTCATACATATTTTCAAAGCAATTAAGCTTAGGGTTAGAAGGTCTTGCTACCCTGTGTCTTTAATTTCCCCTTAATTGAATGCTTTCTTGTTTGCTTTGGGAATCACTCTTTTGCATCAAAATTTGGCCTACACAATTTCCAACATAATGGCCATTAAACATAAGCCATTACCAGGATAAAAATCATTGTAAACCTCTCTTATACTTCCTCTTGAATTACAAAAGCCTTAAGACATCAAACTTATCTCTCATGTTTTCTAAGGCTTCCAAAAACTTGGGCTCACTTTTGCCCTACACAAAAACTCATTTTAAAGCCATTGGAAGCATTAAAATCATCAAAACAACACTCCTTTGTCCACTTTCCAGATATACACGAAAATTTACAAGTGGAAGGAAAGTGATTCTTTTTCAAGTTTCCATGGTATCTATAATCATTTTCTTGTTTCTAAACTCATTCCCGTGGATAATATGACTTAAATTCAACCTTTCCTCATTCCATAAAAAATTTGACAGCATAACCCCTTAGGGTTTTAAATCCCAAAATTCAAAATAACAACAAAACAACAACAATATATATACCAATATGCTCCTTACAACTCAAGGAGGCTTTTGCAACTAATTAATGGCTATAAATCCCTCTCTTTCTCACTTTCCCTCTCAAGAACCCTAAGTATGAAACTTGAGAAAGAGGGACCAAATCAAAATATGAATCCATGGAAGAGGTAGAGAACAACACAAGGAACAGTTTTATGTATAGCTTTAGGTGTCATCTTTTCTTACCTTACATTTCTTGGAGCTTTTCTTCTTCTTGGTGTTCTTCAATGGTGTCATTTTGCTCTCCCATGGCTGAAGAAATTCGTGCAAATGGTAGAGAAAATGAAGGAATAACCATATTTAATAAATATCATCTAAAAAGAATGGAAGGCTAAGATTAAGCCTCAATAATTAAGTGTGATCTAAGGGTGGAAATTGCACCACCTTACACCCATGTGCTAAGCTCTAATTGGATGACAAAAAGGTGTCATGATGGCTGTAACTTGATGGTAAAAATCTGGTTTCATTAACCAAACTGGATCCCACTCGGTTACTTTTACCGATTGCACTTTTTACCGGTAAACATAACTTTATTCCGGTAAATATTTTTCTACTTTTCTGGAGATGTTTTCTTCCTCATTTAATCTCCATAATTCTCTCTTGAATATATTAAAATCATCATTCTCAAATTGTCCCTTGATCTTATCAAAATTAACAGGATTACTTTATCCTGTCTAAAACTCCCAAAAACACGTAATCTTAGAATAAATCATTTTTAGGGACATATAATTTTCTATACTTTTAATTGATATTCTAGCCCTTCATATTTCCCCAAAATACATTCTAAATTGTCCCAAATTAATTTTTGTAATAAATTATATTTTTTGGGATTTTCGGGCCTTTTTCCTCATTTTCGGGAAAATCGCTTTAATCGTACTTTGGGCAAAAATTTTGTGAAATACTATAAATTCCACAGAATTTTGATAGGCTTTGGTATTTAGTCTTAGAGAACTCCTGATACCTTAAATAAATATTTTCAACCTTAAATCTTTAAAATTCCATAATTCCTTATTCAGACAAAATTTCAACAATCGGTTGAATTTCTGGTAATCAGTGAGTTCTGCTCTATCTTTTGGGCATCTGTGAATTTTTCTGATTTTTGGTCAACTGTTTGACTTTTGGACTTTGACTTTTCATTGGTCAAATGACCAAAATGCCCTTACACTTTCTTTTAATGACCAAAATGCCCTTTCATAGTCTAACTTTTCATAAATTCCCATTTTGCCCTTAACCTTTTGACCCTTGATCTTTTGTTTTCTAATTCCTAAGGCAACTTCCCAGGGGGTCACCCATCCTAAAATTTCTCCAGGGTGAGCATGCTTAACTTTAAAGTTCTTACCGACTTCCATCCACAGGCCAAATCTAATTCTACGACTTTCAGCCTAACATCATCAACTTTTTCCGTACTTTCTATTTGTGGGCATTAACTTGACTTTTGACTACTGGTTTGGCCCTTTTTATCCAATGACCATATTATCTCCAGTCTTTATACTTAATGACATTTATGTCCCTGGCTTACCTTATTAGTGACTTCAAAGCCTTAGGAGTAATTTGACCAGGGTCTCTTAAGTCCACTGACATCTCCTTTTTACTTTTATTTCTGGGCCTTGACTTATCTCCTAACTATCGATTTGGCCTCTTTGTTAGTTTACTGAAAAGGGTGGATATTACAAATAAGCTCTCACATGGCCTAGTTTTGTAATATCCTCATTTTTTTCGGTAACTGAGGATAAGGGCTAAATGAGAGGCTACAGAGTGTTCAAGGGTTTGGAGAATGTAAAGAAGCATAAGAGATGCTAAAAGTGCCATTTTGTAAGCAAATAAAATGTAAGGGCAAAATGGTCATTTTGGTAAAAGTCAAGGGCATTTTGGTAATTTTGACCAAAATACCGAAAAAGTCACTGATCAATAATTGAGGCTTAGTTAAGGTTAAATGGACAAAAATGCCCTTCGCGGGACATTTTTACGATAATTAATATTTTGGCTATTTAAGGAGTTTTTAGCCAAATATTGTTATTTAAATTGTCCAAAGGCCTCATAAATGTAATGTTAAAGTGGCTAAAAATAGTATTTTTAGTGCCCTAATTTATAAAATTGTTTCCAGAAGAAAGTTGGAAACAGTTTGCTAGAATGGTGATACGAAAGATCGAAAATCGCCGAATTTGGATTTCCGGAAGAAAATTTATTAAGGGAATTTCCGGAATGAGTTTTGAGGAAAGAAAAATACCCTAATGAGCTTATGAATTATGGGAATTTTTGAGGTGTTGAAATGGCCTTAATGATCATAAAATTCCCGAGAAGCATTTCCAGTAGCAATAATACATGAAGATAAGGGGCATTTTTAGAAAGAGAAATATGGGCAGACTTGTTTTAAGTCTCCAAGCCTCCCTTTCTGCCTCATTTCATGCAAGAGCCAGAGGAAAAGGAGAGAAGAGCACGATGGAGCCACGGAGGAAGAAATCAAGCCAAATCTAAGGTAGGTTCATGATATAAGCATGATTTCTTCTAGGAAAACTGATTGTGAGCTTTACTCTTCCTCTTAATCGGTTTAATTTTCTCTCCAAGTTCTTGGTTGAGGAGTTTCAAGAGTGATCTTGAATTGACCTAGTGAGAGAAAGTAAGAATCTTAAACATTAAGTGCCAAAAATCAATTCTATGCATGTTCTAATGCATGTTGCTATCAAGTTTGAACTCATTTGAGTTTATTATGAGATTTTGGCATCAAACCCTACTTATGCTACTGAACGAAATTTAGGAGGCATGAAGATGAATGTTGTGATGTTATTAAATGATGGGAAAGTGATATAGGAATGAGATTATGCATGTGTATACAAAGAGATGTTGAAAAATCTCATTTCCTCCCATTTTGATAAATTTCGTGCAGCTGGGGTTAGGATGAGAAAGAGTATGATTTTAAGTTTTTTGATGCTTCCATTGAGTTTAGAATGCAAAATTGTGTAGGGTAAAAGTGAACCCACAATTTTGGAAGCATTAGAATCACATTTAGCAAAGTTATAAGCTAAAGACCTTAAATCGTTAAAGGAAAGTTTAAGGGATTATTCAGTGCTATAGTGTTTGAAAAATGGCTTGATATTGATGTCAAAGATACTATGGAATGTGTAGGAGTATCCAAGTGCCAAGAGGAGTTCTATAGTGTTAAGTTTAAGAGAGGAAGCCACTTCAAGTTAAATTGGAAAGTTAAAGCTTCAAGGTAGCAACACTCCTATCTTTGGCATCTACTTTGCATTGATTTTTATATATGTTGATTGCCATGTTTGATGTGTGGTTGTAGCCACTTGAAATGGAAAACCTTGATTTTTAAAATGCATGGTTGTAGCTATGCAATGAATGCCTTGGCCTTGTGCAAATGTGATTAAAGTAAGGTTTATTATTTGTGTAACATGGCATATTTGTTTATATTTACTTAATCATGCATGTAGATGTATTGTTAGAGTTGTTTGCTACTGAGATTTCATTGAAATCTCACCCTTTCCAATAACAAACCATAGGAACAAGCTCAAGAAGCAATGGCAAGGAGGTGCAAGAGAGAAGGTGGGTGGCTTCCAACTTAAGAAGGAAAAGTGGCACATGTTGTGCTTGTTGTTATGTGTATGTGTATAGCTATGGATTTATGTATGAATGTAAATTAAACTCCTACACTAAGTCATTTTGATGTTATGTAATGAAAGTATGGGAGTTTTGATGTAAAATTCATGAAGAAATTGCAATTGAGCATGCAAAGTGGTGAAAAAGGGATTTAAAAGCCCTTTAATGGGTCTCTATAGGAAATTTTGAGCAAATGAAGTCCAATTGATCTGAAATTTTGTAGACATGTAGATATCTTTTTAAGCTTTCCATAGAGTCCTAATTTGCCTCATTTGGAGTTTTGTACAAAACGTTATGGATTTTTGAAGTTCAGCAGAAAAACTGACAGCGGACTTTGGCCGCGGCGAAATTTAAGATTGGCCGTGACGAAAGTAGTCCGAGAGGAATTTTGCTGTTCTAGAGAAGTTCACCGAGACGAAAGTAGAAGTTCACCAGGGTGAAAGTGGTCAGAGAGCAACTTTTTCCCTAAGTTCAAAAGTTCGCCGCGATGAAAACCAGAGTTGGCCGAGGCGAAATTCCTCCGCCAAGACCAAGTGAATAGTAATTTTTTCCAAGCCTTTTTAACTTGTTTTGGAATTTATTTTGGTTCAAGGATTATTTTTATCTCATGAATCATGAAACAAGCTTTGTTTAGAGACTAAGATCACATAAAGTAATTTTTTTCTAGAATTAGTTGTGAATTATCAAAGTTGAGCCCAAAATGTTTAAGTTTTTAATAAACAATAGTTAAAGTGGGTTTTGAAATTCACTCAGATAACTAATTCTAGCTTATATAATGACCTCAAGTGATCTAATTAAGGTCTCTAATAGATAATAAAGTGAAGATAAGAGAGGTATTACAAGTTTGTTGCATTCATAACATATAATTTTGCTTGATGCCCCTTTTTGTGGCCTTTCGGAGTTTTGATCCTTTCTGTACATTCGTCTAAATTTTCTGACAACCATTGCCAGTTCTTCATCTTCCACATCTTCTTCCTCATCCTCTGATTCAGGTTCTTTTTCTTTCTCCTTCATGGTTTTGAGAGCTAGCCCCTTTTTCTTTTTCTCATCAATGTTTATCAATTCCTTTTTGAACTTTTGCTTGCTTTCATACTCAGCAAGACTTCCAAAGAGGGCTGCAACTGAGGTCATTGATTCTCCACAGTATTCTTCTTTGGTTGTGACCTTGGCTTCCCATTTTCTAGATACAACATTTAAAATTTTTCTCCAGAGCATCCCACATGTGTTTTGCAGAAGGGAGTGTGCATACTTAGAATAAATCATCTTCATTCAGTGCTGCCTGTAACATTAACACTGCCTTTCTGCTGAGATGAACTCTCCGTAGATCTTCACTATCAAACTCAAGATGAGTTTTCAGAGTTAATCTATCTTCTACCTTCATAGGCACATAATTTTCCTACTCAAACACATCCCATAAATCAATGTCAGTGGCCAAAATAAAGTTTTGAAATTTAATTTTCCAAAATGAAAATTTTTGGCTATTGAATGCTGGAGGCCTGGTGAGGGAAGCTCCATCAGTAAGAATGTGATCACCAAATCCTGCCATGGATCTCTCTTGAAACTGTTAAGTTCTTTACACAAGAGACCTACTCTGATACAAATGTTAAAACAATATTTGGCTAAGAGGGGGTGAATTGGTCTAATCAAAACTTCTTTTTTTTTTTTGCTAGACTAATCAAAACTTCATATACTTATAAAACCACAAAAACCAGAAATAAAGTCACCGGGGGTTAAGAAAAATGATGAACACAGAGATTTATTGTGGTTCGGTCTCCTTGACCAACGTCCAGTGCTCAGAGCTCCTCTGAGATTTCCAAATCCACTAACAACAGTTGAATGAGGCTTCACAAGCCTTTATAAGTTGGGAATTCACTCCCCCTTTCTCTTTTCACTACAACAGAGTCACTCACTCTTTGTTTTTAACTCACTTTCAACCCAATTTACTCAAGGTCCCGTCCTTGAGTTATACACAAATTAACAAAGTATTTTTTTGCCTCAGATATTTCTCTCAAAAGAGTAGATGGCTAATAATGAAGCTTAAAAGAATTAATGAATGAATACAGAGAAGAAGTAAATGTAGCTTTGAATGCTTAGAATATTCGTCTTTTTCTTCTCACATTTTACAATGAATGCTTGGTCCTTTTATAGATGAGAGTCTCTTAAATGTCCGTTAGACTCCATTTAGTAGCCGTTACTCTCACTATCGACCATTCAACTTCTTCATTAATAGCATTAAATGCTTCTGAGTCAGTCGAGGTTGAAGGTTGCAGAAAAATGTTAAAATCTCTGAGTCTCAGACCATGCTTGTGCTTCTTTCCTCATTTAATGTTTCAAGCTGCTGTATTTATGAGAGCAGTTAGAATACAAAAGTGACGTTACATAATAAGGAAAGTAGGTGTAAAGCATAGGTGAAGTGTGTCAGACACAAAGCTGTTAGAGAGAGAGAGACAGTACTCGAGCATAAGAATCAAATGCTCGAGTGTTGCTCAGAATATTTCAAAGAAAAGTTTAATGCTTTGATGTAATGCTCGAGAATTATGTGAAAGTGTTTTGAAAAGAGTCAAATACTTGAGTGATAAATTTTAGTGCTTGAGTATTGATAATGCTTTCTAGGAATACTCAAGTTTCTGTGCAAGTGTTGGAAAATATAATTTTGACAAATCATAATACTCGAGTGCTGAAATCATGATGCACGAGTGTTAGTAATACTGGAAGTGAATGCTGGAAGTATTATGATAGAGTATTGGTGAACAATGAAAATTTTCAGCCCGATGCTCGAGCATTGAAAGCTAGTACTCGAGTGTTAACGTGCTTTTAAACAATGCTTGCAGTGTTGGCTTCCAATATTGAGAGTTAGGCCACAACACTTGAGTGCTGGAAACCTGTGCTCGAGTGTTGGTTCTGCTGGTAGCTTTCACTTGAAGTATCACTTGACAGCACTGATAAAAGGCTCAACACTCGAGTGCTGTATATGCAGTGCTTGAGTATTGGCTATTCTATCAGCAAATGCTGGAAGTGTTATCTAACAATGTTGAGAAAAACAGTCAACACTCGAGTGCTGAAATTCAGTGCTGTCAGCCAATACTTGCAGTACTTCATTGCAACATTATTTGTAAGCCTTGTTTTAGCCTAATGCTCGAGTACTAACTTGAAATACTCGAATATTGGCAATACTCTATGCCAATGCTTGAAGTGTTTACTCAGAGTATAGATTAAAAACTTATTTTCAAAGCACAGTGCTCGAGTACCACATTCCAACACTCGAGTGTTGACAACACTTTATGTCAATACTTGAAGTGTTACCTGAGAGTACTAAAATTTCTCAAGTTTAAAACTTGCAAAGCTCAAGCATTAAATTCCACTGCTCTGGTACTATCAATACTTTGACAAAAATACTCGTGTATTTTCATGAAGCACTGAATCCATACTTTTGAAACTTTGGATCTTAAAATCACTTTTCAATCTCTTAGCATAATTTTGTTATCATCAAAACAAGGTATCAACACCATTTTCTGGCTTAGTGCACCACTGGCACAACAGTCACAACATATATAATTTAATAGTCATAGTAATTGATCAATTTCCCCCACGTCTCATAGGTCGATGATTGCTCAATACAAGTAGTGTCTCCCATATCTTTAGATTAAAACAATTACTGCTAGCTTCAAACCAGATGTGAGAAAATTTTTATCATGCAGCTTTAGTTGATGCGAGACACGGCTACCCTCCCGCATGACAGGGTATAGGTAGGATTTTCTCCTCATCAATTTTCAATTGATGCAAGACATGGTGACCTTTTCCATATAAAGGTATAGGTAGGCTTGTCTACTCATCAATTTTCAATTGATGCAAGACACAACGACCTCTCACATATCAGGGTATAGGTAGACCTGCCTCCTCATCAATTTTCAGAAGTTGGGTTTTAATTGAAGTGAGACATATTAGCCCATGCTTCCCTTTTCATTTTGGGGGTATTCCGTATGCCGTATTTTATCATTTGGGAATGTATAGAAAGAGAAGCACCCTATGTTTCACTATCGGTGCAACTATCCCATATTGTATGAAAAGAGAAGCACCCCATGTTTTACCATTGGTGTAACTGTCCCATACAATTGGGAAGAGAAGCACCTCATGTACAACCACAACTTTGAAGGCCTGATTGTTACACCTTTGATGATAACTAAAGATATATTATAATATCAATAATCACAACCACAACTTTGAAGGCATCACCAAGCCCCGCAAGATCTGTCTTTACTGTTTCCAGGTGTAACATATGTCATCTATCTCCATGCCTTATCATCTGCATCGTTATGGTAGACTACCTAACTTTCCCTTTAGTAGATCTTAGGATTCCTTAAACAATCCACCTTGGTCATTTCAACTTTTGCAATTTATTCACATAGGAATCCTTTATCACATAGATTTAAACCAATATACTAGTAAATAATTCATCATGAAGTATCCTCAAACTCCACTTCTAGTACTATGCATTTTTAATTCTTATTAGTCATAAAATAAATGGGGCCATCCTAGTTGGGACATCTGTTGTGGCTACTACTGCACATCGGGAGTTGCAGCTATTATTATGCCTCTTACAGTGAATCCACTATACTCATATTAATCATAAGGCTTTTTAAAAATTTCCAGTACCTTTAATACTTTTTGCACTTCCAATGTGCTATTCTGACTCTTACGTTATCGGCCACAACTTCATCAACAATTTCTCTATGCAAAATTTCATTCTCAATATCTTAATATCTTAGAATGGCAGCCATTAAAGCCCACGGCCATTCTTTATCACCAGTTGCAACTTGAGCTAATTACTCCAGTTCATAAGCCTCTCTGGCTCTTTAGATCCACGACGGATGAAAACCTCACCCTTGCAGAGTTACATGCTCTCGGATTTCCTTAGTGTTCACATTAAAATGGCGTACTAGAGAAACAACTTTACCATTTTTAATCCCCTTACAATTCTTGTCGTCAACCAGGCCTCTATAGGATTCTTGGGCAACTTTTGCACTTCATTCAAGCTCCGAGACAAAACTAGAACATTAGAATATGATTAAGAAGAAGTACGGCAGATTTTGTCTTCATAGAAGACTTCTCTTCTTCAACCTTGATTGGCCTCTCTGGCTCAATCATAAAAGGTTCTTCTTGTAGCTGTCTGAGCTATGCATCGCATCTTAGTCTCTTCTTTAGGAACTCTTCCTTCGGTACCGATATCTCTTCTAGCTCATTGGATCTGGATCATACTCACGTGGTTCTTACTGGTTTACCAAGTGTTCTGAGTACAACTCATCTTTAGGGTGTGTAATTTACATATCTCAACTTGATATCATGTTAAAATGGTTATGTGACTTTTTTGCTACTATCTCTCATCAAATCCATTCAGTCTGAAGTAGAAATGAATTAACATTTACTCAAGCACAAGTCATAAACCAATCAAGCACTTAACATATTGCAATCACATTAGATAACCAATACAAAATAATGCACAATCAATGCGCAAACATCCCCATAACCTTGCTCTGGTACAATGTAACAATCCTTAACCTTGCCTTTAGCTTCATTTTATATCCATTTGGAAGCACGTTTAGGCCTTTAGTGACTTAGAGTAACTAGAGGGTGAAAGATAAAATTTTCAAGTTTTGGGTTACTATTCACATCACTATCATTGGGTTATTAATTTGAAGCTTAAAAGTTCCTCTACATAGGAAAAATACTCATTGAGTTATTAATTTCCCCAATTGAAATAGTTTATTTCACAAAGATATACTGTTCATTTGGTAATTTTTCATTTTTCCCAGGTTTTTTGTGTTTTTTTTCAACTTTGGAACATTATAACTTTTCGTATAAAACTCCAAATCCAGTGTTCTTTAGATCATTTTAAGCCTTGTAACATGAACTATTTTTTTGAAAAATTTCATCTCATTTGGAGTTTATTTGCCCAGTTTTGCATCAATCCAACGTTGCTGACTTGGTAAGCTTATTAACTTGCTTTCAAGAAAAATGACCATTTGAAATTCCTTCCTTTAGCATGCTCATTTCTAAACCTCATTTAATCATGATTAATTAATCATTTAAGAATCCTTAAAGCATGCTTTCACTACTCCTTAGCTATCATACATGTAGGAGTTTAGTTTACATAATTACAAACTCCTCAACATAATCTTCAAACATAATTCATAATTTCTACAAGCAAGATCATTATAATATTGCACCTTCTATCACCATAAACCTTGTTCTTACCCTTGCTTGTGCTTGTACCTAAAATGGTTAGTTGGTGGGTGAGATTTCAAAGAAATCCCAGTAGCAAACACTCTAACAATACATCTATATGCATGATTATTAAATCAAAACAAGTATGCCATGTAACAAGAACAATCAATCATGTATTCATCAAGCCAAGGCAATCATTGCATAACAATCATCATGCTTTCACACAATCAAGGTTTCATACAACAAACGTGGCATTTAACACACATTTATATAATCAATGCAAAGTAGATGCCAAAGTTAGGAGTGTTGCTACCTTGTCCTCTTAATTTCTCTTTAGCTTGAATGCTCTCTTGATTACTTGAGGAACTAATTCCTTTCACCAAATTCTTGCCTACACAATTCGAAACATTATGGCTATTAAACGCAAGCCATTTTCAAGATAAAAATCGATGTGAAACTTCCTTAATCATCCCCTTAGACTTAATAAACCTTAGAACTATATGTTAGGATGGCTGCACCCAAGAGGGGGGTGAATTGGGTGTTTACAAAATTTTTGGTCAAAACTTAATTTATCAAAACATTCAAATCAAGTTTATCAAAACCTCAGATGTTGAAAACAGATTGCATGCTTGGAAAACAATACAGGTTAATTAAGATGAAAGAATAGAAAGCACACAACAATTTATCCTGGTTCGGTCCTCTCTGACCTACATCCAGTCCCCAGAGCACCTCTGAGATTTTCAATCCACTAAATCATCCAAGTTTAAATCAGGTACTTGGAGAACCGTTACAATCACAATGTCATCACAGACACTTGTGAAGCCCTTTTCAAGTTTGTCACAGTGGGTACTTGAAAACAGAGCATGTCAATACTCGAGTGTTACGTTCCAATACTCGAGTATCGACTTCCAAAAAGGCCAATACACGTCAATACTCGAGTTTTGTGACCTAATACTCGAGTGTTGAGTCCCAGAAGCAAATACTCGAGTTTTGTGACCCCAATACTCGAGTGTTGACTCCAAAAATCAATACTTGAAGTGTATACTCGAGTTTTGCTTCAAGTAATGCCATAGGAAATCCCAAAAACTCATTATACTCAAGTATTAACTTCCAGAATCATTTTTAAGCATCCAAATGAAGCTGAGATGAATGGTTAAACAATGTATAATGACAAAACATATATTTAAAACATTTTAACATTCAAAATGAGTTATTTAACCAAA
>JANTPZ010126021.1:0-22582 GCA_025593235.1 Vachellia pachyceras | reverse complement strand
ATTCGGTTACTTTTACCGATTACACTTTTTACCGGTAAACTTAACTTTATTCCGGTAAATCTTTTTCTACTTTTCTGGAGATATTTTATTTTTCATTTAATCTCCATAATTCCATCTTGAATATAATAAAATTATTATTCCCAAAATACCCTTTACTTACCTCAATTTTGCAGGATTATTTTATCCTGTCAAAAATCCCTGAAACGGAACAATCGGAGAGCAAATTTCTTTTAGAGCCTTGAAAAATACTATATTTTGACTGATTCTCATGCCATTTTCCTTTTTCCAAAATTCCCTCTAGATTTTCCAAAATTAATTTTTGAAATAATTATTTTCCGGGGATTTTTCGGGTATTTTTCCCAATTTTCGGGAAAATCGCCTTAATTGTACACTGGATAATAATTTTATCAAATATTATATAATTCACTGTATTTTCCATATTTGTCTCCAAATTTTTGAAGAGCTCCTAATATTTCAAATAATTATTTTTCCTCTTTTACCCTTCAAAATTCCGTAGATGGAAATCGGGTCTGAATTTGGAAAATCCGTGTTACGTCATTACGACCGGTATGTCGATATCTACCTTTTGGGCATCTGTAAATTTTTCCGATATTTTAGTCAACTGGTTGACTTTTGACTTTGACTTTGACTTTTCTTTTGTCAAATGACCAAAATGCCCTTCAACTTTCTCATAACCATTTTGCCCTTATTTTCTCGACTTTTTCCAAAATTACTATTTTGCCCTTACCTTTGATACTGAAAGACCTTTATGCCCTTGATCTTTTATTAAATGACATATGGGTCCCTTCCTATAAGGTTTCCCATCCTTATTTTGCTTCCAGGGCAAATATACTTAATTTTAGAATTCACACGGAACTCCGTGCCTGAACTTTCGGCCCTTAATCTTTCTTTCTTTTTGAGCCATCTACTTCTCGTCTCTAATTCACCATCTTAATCCTCATATTAGCCTTTATTTCATTTAGCATGAAAATTATGGATATTACATTTATTGAACCTCTCAAATGCTTCCTTCAACTTAAAATAGACCAAAGAAATGAAATTCCAAAGTTTGACCCGTATTATTATTCATTTAGTTAAAAATTTCAATTTTCAGGGCCAACTTTGAATGTTTGTAACTAATTCCAGAAAAATCGAAATTAAGTGGTTCAACTCTCTAAATGAAGATTATAACATTCTCTATAGGGAAAATACTCACATATCTAAAAATTTGCCCAATTGATACAGTTTATTGCATGAAGATGCACTGTTCATATGGTCATTTTTCAATTTTTTTCTCTCAAATTTGGATAGTCATAACTTGTTGTATAATTGTCCAAATGAGTGATCTTGGTCTCATTTTAAAGCTTGATATATGAAATATTTTACTGGAAAATCTTTGCGCATTTTTGTTCAAACTTGCTCATTTACACTTGATCATACATACGTCAACATGCCTTCTCATATTCACAAGCAGTGGTTTATAGGATACATAAATTCCAAAACATTCCAAAATATGCAAGACATCAACATTAGGTAACTTTATAACAAGAAGAGCACATATAACTTCCTTTAGTCCTTCCTCACTTTTCCTTTTCCCTTACTTGAGTTTGAACCTAAAATGGTTATTTGGAATGATGAGATTTTAAAGAAATCCCAATAGCAAAACACTTACACATTCACCAAGATGCATGATAATATTCATAATTTGATTACATATGCATGAACATGTCATATTCTAAATTTCTAACACTTTACATATGGCCAAAGCATGCTATAAACATAACATCACATATTCAAACATCACAAATTTGTCATACAATAAAGCACAAATAACAAACCATCATCAATGTAACATTTAGTAAAAGGTTAGTAGCTTCTGCTACCTTGATCCTTTAACTTTGCCTTGAACCCAAAAGCTTTCCTTTTTGCTTTTCCAAAATGTTTTATTGACAAATTACTTTCCTACACATAATATTATGCAATGGACATTAATAATAAGCCATTATCAAGTGTTGAAACACATTAAAAACCATGCAAAACTTTCTTTGAAGTTTAAGAGCCCTTATGCCCTTAAACTTGTCAAAATTAATTCCATTGCCTTCAAAATCTTTTTCTCACTTCAATCCAACACAATTTTTCATTGTAAAGCCAATAGAAGCATCAAAATCATGAAAATAACACTCCTTCCCTATGTTCCTATTCTAGCCAATAAATCCATATAAAGGGGAAAATGATTTTCAACTTCTTACTTATACTTACATAACCTTATTCGTAAACCAATTTCCATGCATCATTTCATTCAAAACATCACTTCCTTTTCAAATGGAAAATTGGATAGCACCCCCTAGGGTTACATGATTCCCAAGATTCATACAAGCTTCAATGCAACACAAAACATACAACAATCAAATTATAAACTTGCATAGAGTTGTTTGGTAACAATCACTTGAGATAAATCCCTCTCTTTCTCATTTTCTCTCACAAAAACCCTAAATTTTCAGAAGCCAAATTCCAGCCATATCCAAGAAAATAAACTGATACAAGTGGAGAGGAAGTTCCAAGGAGTAAAAATATGTAAGAAATTTCATCAAAACTCAACTTACCTTGGATTTCTTGTGAATTTTTCCTCTCTTCTTGTGCTCTCATGCCTGCCATTTCTCTTCTCTTTTCATGTCTAGACTTGCATGAAAAATGGGTTGAAATTTTCGTGTTGGAAATGGAGATAATAAGTGGCTTTAATGATATCCAAAATAATCTAAAGGCTAAGATTTCATCTTGCTTTAACTTCTGATCCAATGGTTGATATTTACCCAACACATTTCTCACTTTTTCTGCACTCTTGACCAACATTAATTGACTACAAACATAAATAAAAATATGTCTCCATGTGCTAAATTGTGTTGGTGACACTTAATCCTACACAACTTAGATCGATAAAATAACTTTGTTATGATAAATTCTATGACTTGTTTGAGATATTTATTCCTCTTGTTGGTCTTCAGATATGACCATTATAAGTAGCATAACACATTTATAATGCTTTACTTTTGGAAACTTCATGTTTTTATAAAGTTACTTTATGCTTTCAAAAATATTTTTAGGCAATTTTTTGATTGTTAACACGATTTGGGGTCACCAAAAATCCCAAAATTCTTCCCGATATTCTCACACTTTTTCTTTCCTCAAATTGATTTATGGAATTTTTTTAATAAACTTTTGAAGAAACACTAATTCAGGGTTTTTCCGGAACTTTTCTCACCGATTAAGGAAATTGCTTCTTATTTTCTCTTGGAAACAATTTTATAAAATACTAGAATTTTCAAGCTATTTTTCCTTGATTTAAGATCAGACATCCAAGGTCTCTAGGCATTTTAAATAATCGTTTTTGACTAATTATTTATTTAAATAGCCAAAAATTAAATGACCAATAAAATTCCCGCAACAGAAACACAGGTCATTATTTCCTAAAATAAGCCTCACTTGTATATCAGTGAATTTTTCTCCATTTGATGGTGTCTTAAAAATTTTTCAAATATTTTGGTCAAACTTTGACAAATGTACCCTTGGACTTTTTCATGATTACCAACATGCCCTTGACCTTAGTTTATTTGCCAAACATCCCTTTAACTTTTGCTTATTTGCTAAGATGCCCTTACCTTTTACTTATTTGCTAAAATGCCCTTGAATTTCTTTCGAAGTTTCCACTTTTATCCTCCTTTAAAAATTACAATAGGTCCTTGATTTCTAACATAGCATCTTAGCCTTCCTTTCTCTGTCTCTTAACATCTGGTCCCTATTCAACCCCTTATTACTTGTTTGTCCCTTATTCTAAGTACAGAAAGACATAGATATTACATTTCTAACCCCATATAATAAATTTCATCCTCGAAATTTACCTACCTTATATAAAACCTCTAGATATCTAACTTTCATCTCCTCCTCTGTTTACCAAGTAGCTTCTTCATGTGTCAGTTCTTTCCAAATAACCTTGACCATCAAAATGTTTTTATTCTGAAGCTGCTTTACTTTCTGGTCAATAATATGAGATGGCCCTACTTCGTAAGATAAATTATCTTGCAATGCAATATTTTCATGTTGAATAACATGTGTTGGGTCTATATTATATTTCTTTAGTTGGGAAACATGGAAGATATTATGGATTAGACTCAAATTTAGGGGTAAGGCCAAAAGGTAAGCTATTGTTCCAACTCTATCTAATATTTCAAATGGCCCATATACTTAGGACTGAGCTTCTTTGTCCTTCATGATTGACCTACTCCCGTTGTTGGAGATACTCAGAGAAAAACATGACCTCTGACTTCAAATTCTAGAGATCATCTCCTTGATCAACATAACTTTTCTGTCGACTTTGTGCTGCTTGCAATTTCTTCTTAATCATTTCTACTTTAGCTACAGTATGATCTACTAGCTCTGGACCATAAATACTCCTTTCTTTAAGCTCCATCCAACATAAAGGGGACCTACATTTTCTTCTATACAAAGCCTCAGAATGTGCCATCTGTATACTGAAACGATAGCTGTTATTATATGCAAACTCATAAGAGGATTATTAGCTTATCTGCCAAATGGCCCTTTAACTTTTGCTTATTTGCTAAGATGCCCTTACACTTTTACTTATATGCAAAAATGCCCTTGAATTTCTTTCAAAGTTTCCACTTTAGTCATCCTTTAAAAATTACACTTAGGTCCTTGATTTCTAACACAGCATCTTAACCTTCCTTTCTCTGTCTTTTAACTTCTAGTCCCTACTCCGACCCCTTATTACTTGTTTGGCCCTTATTCTAATTTCAAAAAGGCACAGATATTACAATACCTCTATAAGATGGTCCTTTTAGATCGCATATATTAGGTGTGGTTGTAAAATATGGCTTTTTAGACCACACCTCTAAGGTGCAGTCTAAAAGATGGCCTATATTATACCTAAATAACTAAAAATTCAAAACCCCCAACTTCAAAAATTTTAATTCGCGCTCTCCTTCCCGATATCCTTGTCTCCAACCTCCTCTTTGTCTTCCTCCTCTCCAACTCTCCTTCCCAATATCCTCCTCTGCAGCCACCTTGTAATACCCTTAATTCATACCATTGAACATATTTAGCCGAAGCATTTGGAACCACTTTAGTTGGCCATAACTTGTGAAAAATGGTATTTGAAAACTTTTGAGTTCGCAATACTATTCCTGACTCTTTAAAAATGACCTTAACTTTGAAAAATTGTAATTAATTGTAGACAAATCGAAATTGAGTGACTCCAAATTCTTTAGAAATATATTTAAATTAAATTTAGAGGAAAAATAAATTCAGGACATTTTCTCTTAAAAATCATGTCCAGTTTTTATTTTAAAAGTTACTGTTCATTTGGTCATTTTCTATTTTTCCAGTATTTTAGCCCAACTTTGGAAGGGCATATCTCTCAGCACGGTTATCGTATTTGGACAAAGTACCACTCGTTTTAAAGAGAAAATTTATATCTATTTGGTGGTAAAACTCACATACTAACTCACTCAAATGCATCCATACAAAACGATCAACTTTAAGTCCAATTTTGTTGACTTTTGTCCCCCATTTGCTCATACTTAATCCAATTGAGGTATGATTGCTTTAACTTACAATATTAATGCCCTTGGAGCATTTTAAACTATCATAGCTTGCTTGGAAATAAAATATTTATTAACTGCAATAAACATAAATGCCGTCATGCTTGAGCCTTTTGGGTATTTACAACTCTTTATAAATGCTTGTCAAATACTTACCAAACCTCCAAGATTTCTCCTCCTCCTTCTTATTCTCTTCTTGGATAAAGCTATCCCTAGGGTTTGTGTTACATTGATAGTGTAAGATTCTTGGGAATCTTAGTGGCATAAGCAACTATTACATAATCACATTCATGCATTTAAAAACATGATACATGCTTAACTTAACCTTCAAACAAATTGCTATGCATACCTCACATGTCTCATAATATAGCATAGAGATAAGTCTTTATCATATCTTAACTTTAACATTCACACCATGGCATGTTATCCAAATCATAACAAAGCAAGTAGTCATGCAATAAACACAATAAAATGTAATTAAAATAATAATTGCTAAGCTACCTCTTCTCCTTGCTTTTCTTGATCTTTTGGGTGTTAAGTCTTCCCTTTTTAATCTCCAATGGTCCTAGATAACATCACATATAAATGAACAACTCAATAAGACCATTGATCACATCACTATTGCATAACTATTCTTAAATTGCTCTCTTTAACCTTAACTTTATATCTTTGTATGCTTAGGCTTCAAAACTAATCTAACATGCTTCTCCCTTGTAACTTTGCATGTAGATTTCATTTTTAAGCTCTCAAAAGAAGCCTCCTTCCCTTTCATTTACTCAAAACATCAACTTTAGGTAATTAGTTGCATAAAATTCCAAATCTTTATTTCTAATGCTTCCAAACTTGGTTTCTCACTTGTACACTACACAATTTTTCATTTTAAACTCATTGGAAGCATCAAAATCCAACTCCTTCCCACTATTACAAACCTGGCCGAAAAACTATCCAAGAACAACAATTGTATATTTTCAACCTTTCTTCACATATAATGGCATATTCTTGATCCTAAAGAGCTTTCCATGTATTATATAACTTAAAAACACTTTTCCTCATCAAATAAAAATTTGGATAGCACCTCTCCTAGGGTTCTTGATTTCCAAAAATTCATACAGACATCAAACTCAAGCAATACATATAATAATATGCTCCTAGTTATGTAAGGAGGGTTTTGTAACCAATCTTTCTTTGTAAATCCCTCTCTTTTTCACTTTTACTCTCAAGAACCCTAACTTTTAATCTTTAAAAAGAGAGATTTAATCAAGAAACTAATCCATTAGAAGGTATAAGAGGTTGCAAGGATTAAGAAAAGGTATAAGTTTGAGTGGTAAGTCCTCTTACCTTGGAACTTTGTGAAGCTCTTCTTCTTCTTCTTCTTCAAGCTCTCAACAATGGCGTCAACTTTGCTCATTGAGGGGGGGAGAGCCGGCCAAATGAGGAAGAGATGAAGAAAAATCTTGTTTTAATTAAACTTTTGACAAGGCATGAATGGCTAGGATTTAATCTTGAAAATCAAGTTTCATCCAAGGGTTCATAATCAACCACACACTCACACGTGTGTATCCTTTATCTACATAAAAGGAATGTAACTAGCTTCTAGAAGCTTGGTTACACAAACCAAATGGTTACCATCCAATTACTTGATCCAGTTACAACTTATACCGGTAAAAGTAACTTTATTTCGATAAAATTTCTGCATATTTGGGAACAAATTTTATTCCTCTTTTAATCACCATGTTTCACTTATTCATATAGTGAAATATTTATCGTAGAAACGACCTTGGAAAATGTCCAAATTCAACAGGTTTACTTTACGCTATCAAAATACAGAAAAACGGTCTACCGATAAGTAACTGGGTTTTTGGGCATTAAAAATCTCTAGAATTTACACTGATACTCGAACACTTTTCCTTTCATCAGAATACTTCCAGGAATGTCTGTAATTAATTTCTGAAGAAAACCCAAATTTTTAGGGTTTTTCGGATCTTTTTCTTTTTATACGAGAAATCACCTTTATCGTATTATGAGTAATAATTTCATAAAATTCTAGAAACTTTATATCAATTTTTTGTAGCTTGAAACTTGATATTCTGGGGCCTCCTTGTGCCTCAAATAATTATTTTCAGCCAATTAATCTTTAAAATTCTCTAAAAGGAAATCTAGGTTGAATTTGGAAAAACTGACTCTGTCATTGTGATTAGTAGATTTTTCTCTATCTTTTGGGCATCTGTGAATTTTTCTAATATCTTGGTCCACTTTGACCTTTAACTTTGACTTTTGGTCAACTAACCAGAATGCCCTTACCTTTTTCTCTTATTTCCAAAAATGCCCTTACTTTTCTAACTATTATTCTAAATTCTATTATTACCCTTATATTTCCCTGCTTAATGATATTTGGGTCCTTCCTAGGAGGTCACCAATCATGTAACTACTCTGCCCAAGCACGCTTAACTATGAACTTCTTATAAAATTTAATCCGTTAGGCCTAGTCTGACTTTGTTCTTTCTAGCCCTTAACTTTCTCTTTTTCTGTACTTCCTATCTCTGGGCCTTATCTTATCATAAAACTATCGGTTTGGCCTCTATTTCAATTTACAGAAAAAGTATGGATATTACATACCTCTTTTCTTCCTCCTCTCTAACACCATCATCACCTTGGAGGTCTCAGATCTACACGTCTCACCCTTGTCTTCGCCCAAATCTTCAAGTGCTTATTCATATATTTTTTCTTATATATGGTTTTTTATCTTATTTCACATATATTTTTTATTTTTGGTTTCTTAGATCTAATTTTTTGAAATTTGAAAGGAGCAAAGGGAAAAGAAGACACACACATACCTAAAGTTGATTTTCTAGAATGTTCATACTTGGGTTATTGCTCCTAGCTGCTAACAATAAAAACAACCATCGCAGATCCACCAAACTCATTTAGAGTTACCATCACCAAATCGATCTTCATGAAAGAACAAGGCCAGCGTCTTCTCTCACACAAGGCCAGCGTCTTCTCTTGCAAGCACAAGACCAACATCTACTCTTATAAGCATAAGGCTAGTCACTTCGAAGAATAGCATGATCTCGTAGAAGTTTATATCATTTTTGCATATTTTCTTTGATTTTTTTGTTTTGTGGTATGTGTATATGTATTTGATGAACTATAAAATGAATAAGTAGAGGAGATGTGTTCTAGCTAAACTCTGCAACAAGCATCTATATATGTTTCTTTATTTTCTCATTCACCTATCAACACGTGAGAATGAAGATGAAGAGGACACAATAAGAGTAGGGTTCATGACTATTTTTTTAAAAAAGGACACCATTTAGGTCGCATCTTCATGCATGCAAAATGAGGGTAAAAGTAATCGAGAAAGCCAAAAATGCATGCAAGAGGAGGGTATAAGTGTTATAAAACACATAAAAATAGTCAAGAAAACAAGGCAAATAGTGTTGGTGGTGTGTTTTGATAATAACGAATGTATTTTCATGTTTTGTAGGGATTATGAATTTAAATACATGCTAGCAAACTTTTTATAAAAATGCTTATCATGATTCCCAAGTTTTGATTATGAATACTTGAGTATTGATTTTCAAAATGAAGTTTTCAAAAAACACTCCCAATAATACTTGAGTCATGATTAAAGTATTCACAATACTCGAGTACAATATTATAATACTCAAGTATCGTGTGCAAAAGGCTAGTCTTGGAATTCAACACTTTCAAGAATACTTGAGTTTTAATAGAAGTTTTGATAATATTAGAGTATTAAGCAAAAGAATCAATTTTCAAAACTCAACACTTTCAAGAATACTTGAGTTTTGATGGAAATGTTGAAATTACTTGAGTATTGAAATCAGTTTTCAAAACTTAACATTTTCAGGAATGCTTGAGTTTTGATAAAAGTGTTGGTAATACTCAAGTTCTTCTTTATAATAGTTGAGTATCGTTCTTCAAATTTAACTTTCAAAATTCAAGACTTTTAGAAATACTCGAGTTGTATTAAAAATGTTGTCAAGACTCTAGTACTATCTTAAAATACTCGAGAATCATGGAGATTTGTCAAAACTTTCAGGAAAACTTGATGACCAATGGAAGAGTTAGTATTAAAAAAACATTATATATACTCGAGTATTATTATGAAAACTTGAGCATTGTAATAATTTCTTAACACTTTCATTAGAACTCAAGAATGATTAAAATATTCATTGTTGATTACATGTTTTGATGATAACATAATCTAGTATTTTATGTTTTGAAGGAATTATGATGTTAGAAAATGTTTTTAAACTTAAATTATGAATCATGATGTTGAAATTATGGAGTTCGGCATGTTGATGCTTCAATTCCAAAATTACAAAGTGTTTTCAAACTCATTGGTTTCAAAAATGCTTGAGCAGTAGTCAAACTATTGCCAATACTCAAGCATTGGGGCTGATGAGCTCTTATTGCCTCATATATATATATATCCTTGATTTGCAGTAGGCTCAGAATATAAAGCAGTATCCACTGCCTCTTAACTATGACAAGACTCATACTGACTGGTTGAGTTACTTCAAAACTTCTTATACTCATTATTCCTACTCAACACTCAGTTCGTAACACATACTAACATTCCATAATAGCTAGCACAACACAAATTAATCACTGAGCCTACAATTTATAACCTCACATTCAAAGCAGATTAATTTATATAAAACCATATTTTGATACCACCAAATATAACACACTTTACTTCTCTTTAACATTATTAGAAACCAACAATGAGCAGCTTATATGCCTTTGAAATGTTTGAAATGGCCAAACAAGTGAATTTGAAACATTGTGACCGAGTTATTGTTCATTGGTTACTATTCACTTGGTAAATATCATATTTTTAGCCAACTTTGAAAATTCATAACTACGTCTAAAAAAACTCAAAATCAAGTGGTTCAAATAGATAATTGAAGCCCTTTAAATTGTTTATAGGGAAAATATTCACTTGTCCAATTTCATGACCAATTACAGAAACACTGTTCATTTGGTCATTTTTCAATTTTCAAGATTTTTCCCTTAACTTTGGAAAATCATACCTTTTAATCTACTCATCCAAATTTAGCAAACGTTAGCTCTTTTAAACTTTGGAATGTGTAGTATTTTTCTAGAAAATTTCTTAACCATTGGACTTCATTTGCTATTTGTCCCTGTTAACCAAAGTTTAGTCTTTATCAAAAGCTTTAGAACCGTTTTAAATTATCTTCCATGCTCAATTCTTGCTCTTGCATACATGCCTTCAATTTTATTTTCCATTCAGCATTCTTGGCTCATTAAGTAGTGTAATATAATGTAGACATTTACATACAATTATTACACAAACTCAACATAAGCTACCTAAATAATGTGTAACTTTCCATTGCCTTCTTTGAATCCTATGACCTTCTTCATGCCTCCACCATCTTGCTTTTACTCTTACATGACTTTGAACTAGGGATTTTATGGTTTGGAAGAATGAGATTGCAAGAATCTCAATAGTAAAAAGACTACTCGTTTGCATTAACATACATGATTGCCATATAATTGCAACTAACCATGCATATATCAATTGTTAAGCATATTAGAAATACAAATAATTATGGCATGTCACATTCAATGGCATTAAACACAATTTGGCATATAAACATGGCAACATTCAATAACAACAATCATGAAAAATGTTAATGAAAGTGATAGTAATTCTTGCCACCAAAACTCCTTAGCTTTTACTTGAATTTTGGTTGCTTGCCTCTTGGACTTTAGGACTTAACTTTTCCAAGTTAGGCTCCTACACATCATAATAATGCATTTAGAAATAATAACAAGCCATTAACTATGCATTACATCCCTTAAAACTTCTCTAAGCTTTTCTTGAACTTTAATGGTCTTAAAACCCTTAACTTTGCTAAAATTGTTTCTAACACATCCAAAGTCCTTTTCTCACTTGTATCCTACAAAATTTTTCTTTCTAAATACAATGAAAGCATCAAAAACATCAAAATCAAACTCCTCCCCCTGATCTACAGCTAGCCGAAAATCACAACAATTAGGGAAATGTGATTTTCAACTTCTAGCTTCACATACATGCACAAACACAATCCTAAAAAATTTTCCCATGATTAAACCTCAAAAAATCATACATTCTTATGCATGAACAGTGGCTTCCAAACCTGAATGAACAGTGATTTCATGCTAAAAATTCATATACTTAACCAAATAACATGTTATAACCATCAATAGGTTCGTAAGCATGCATATAGTTGTTTTCTAACAACTCTTTCATCTAAATCCCACTCTTTCTCATTTTATCTCTTCATAACCATGTAGTTTTAGCAGCCACAACTCATCATAAACCATGAAAATACACATATAAGATTAAAGAGGAGTAGCTAAGGGTCATGAATATAAAGGATTTGAAGTGAAAATCACACTTACCTTGAACTTAGGTTAGATTTTCTTCACCTTCTTCTTCCTTCTCTTCTCCATGTCCTCTTCTTTGTTTTCCTCTCAACTTGGCTGACTTTAGTGCCTAAAATGTGTTCAAGAAGCCTCTTGACACTTATAAGAATAATGCCATGTGGCTAATTAAAAGTGTGACTTGATTAGACTGATAAAGTAATTGTAGTCTGAGTTATTCTACCTCATGAGGTAAATATCTTTGTAACTTTTCTACATGGCCATGGAAGGTGACATGTAGTGCCCTCACATGCATGTAATTTACTTTTTGTAAATAAAGCCTTTTTGGCTTTCCGTAAAGCTACTTTATTGGGTTGGAACTACTTTTTGGGAATTTTCTCCTCATTAGACCTATCTAGGGTCATCAAAAAATCTCAAAATTCAGAAAATACCTTCATGATTTTTCTTTTCCCATTATGCTTCCAGAATTGCCCGTAATTAATTTTCAAAGAAAACCCATTTTTGGGGTTTTTTTGGCCTTATCTTTTCTATTGGGGAAATTACTCTGATCTTTTTCTTGGAACTAATCAACCTATACTATAAAACCTCTTCCACTCAAGCCATATCTCAGATGGCTTATTTCACAGATTTAGACTCATTTTACTATTCATAAGCATTTTGTGGCTTGCTTTGCAATTTTTTGGGCTTCGTGTCATTTAGCTTACTGTTCCCAGCCATTTTCCACTTCTGCAATGCCATTCAAATCACGCCAGATGTAGAGCAGTGGATACAAACTTTCCTTCCCTTCTTGTACTGTTAATTTCTATCTCTATTTCTTTTCCCTTCCCTCCATTTGTTTATATTTCAAAATCTGAATTTGAATCTCATGTTCATCAATTTATCTCCTTTCCATGCTGTCACTTTCACCAAAAGCTTGCCTGACTTCTCAGCCAAAAGCCCACGCGTTACGGAGGGAATCCTACAGCTAGCCTCAGAGATGGGTCGTGTCCATGCTCTCAGTTCTCAGCCTCTCTTCCTAACTCTCTCAACTCTCACTCTCTCTTTATGCTCTCAGCGCTTACCCTCATCGTCCCTTATCTTCTCTCATCATCTCTCCTCCCTCAAAAAGTCATCGATAGTCTATATGCCCTGTGCGTCATGGAGCTTCTTATGTGATACAGTGCTTCATGCTCTCCCCATCACCATTGCTTGTCCTCTTCTTGCTACAGTGGTTTGTGCTCTCAATGGATCTCCTCTCCTCTCTCAATAGATCTCATCTTCTGTTCATGCCGGTGAAGCATCTCCTCTCCTTTGTTGATAGTTCTTCAGCTCCATTCTCAACATTGACATGTATATTTGAGTAGTGGGAAGCAGATCTGAGGTCGGATTTTTTAGGAATCTGTTCTCTGTGCTTCACCTTCATTCGATTTTGCAGAAACTCCATAGGTAAATGGCAAACGCATTGAATTTCTTTTTTTGGGTTTACTATTTAAAGAAGCTTATTCTTTTTTTAGTTCTATATTTTTTTTTGTGAAATTAATGTAATCCTGAATAAAATTAATGTGATTATGTATGTTATGGAATATGATTACAGTGAGGAAAGTTAAAACAAACCTGATTTCAGTACTTAGATTTTAAACTTAGTATCCTTCTTCCTTCTCCTCCTAATCGTTTTTCCTTTTCCAGTTTTAGATACTATCTTTGAAAGTATTAATTAGCCATGTTCTGTATTTGTTTAAACTTTAATTTTTTAAACTTCAATTATCTTTAGCTAAGTGATTGGTCTTATCTTGGACTTGTACAGATATGTGTGATTGGTAGCCACGCACAGTTAGGACAGTGGAAGGTCCCCAATGGGATGAAACTCAATTATAGTGGCAAATCTGTTTGGTAAGCTGATTGTGCATTCCAAAGGAGGGATTTTCCAATACAATATCCATTATGGACTTAGTCCTTAATCTTAGAATATATTCGTGTTATTATTTTCATCAGGGTCCCATTCTGTTCCTTAATAGAAATTTCACATATAGATATTACAAATATGACAATGCTGGAAATATATCTACAGAGAATCATCCAAACCAAGAAGTCTCTTTTAGAGAATATGCCAGATGAAATCAAGGTTACGTATTAGAATTTTACTTTCTTTTACAGAACATGCTAAATTTTTATTTCATATTATTTTTCTGATATTTAAAATTTTCTCTTTTAAATGGTAGCAAGAGATCAGGAAGGTGAAGTAGCATTTGGACAGGAAGGCAGGAGTGTCAATTATTTATATCTATATTAGCATCATCAACAAAGGTTGTTAATAATTTATATGTGTGCAGCATTGAATGAACCGCTGTGTCAAACTCTAAGGAATATGGGTTTTGTACTGGGGTTTATTTTATGGCTATTATCTAATTAGGATTCCACATTTAGGGTAAGTGAACCTAAAGTTTGGGATCATATCCTCTATATTAGAAGATAAGGTTCTCCTTACATTAGAAAGATGGACAGTGAGATAGATTCTCATTGTTCAATGTGATTAACCTCTGAAATTGGGGAAGCGGGAGAGGTTCCGCTACAAAGTAATTTTTAGGCTTTGACAACAGAGTTCATATTTATTAACAAGTGTTTTAATGTTCCATTGATGGATGATTGTTCCTCAGGTTTGGTTTATTTCATTTTTTCCTTTGCAGGATGTTGATTATGAGGGTACATGGCAACTAACATCTTGATTGCCAAGAAAGTTTTTGCCCTAGAGAAGAATTTGATACTGAATTCTAGCTCATTTCAAAAATTCGTTTCTAAGAATGAGGTTTTAGTTTATCTAAGCTCTATCATAGTTTTTTCGTTTCTCTTCTTCTTTTAGGTGCTATTTTATTTGAACTTGGTTGTTATTAATTATGTATATTATATTGTTATATTTAATATATACATCAACTCAGCTCTGCTTTTTTTTATGTTAAAAGGATTGGTCGAAACCCTATGTTGCGTTCTGTTTCCAGTGGGATTTTTTGAACATCATATCACAGTCAGTGGGGTCATTTTTCTCATTATTCAAAAGATAAGGTATATCCCTTTGATTTTTTAATAATTTCTTATCATTCAAAGATATTTATGATCTAGATTTTTGGATTCTTTTGTATATACAACTCATTGCCATTAGTGCATGCATATTTATATGGCCCTTTCTCTTGAAACCTGGTAATAAAGACCCTTTTATTTTTACAGCTTGAAAAACTTGTATCAAAGGAAAGCCTACATTATGACATTTTCCACTACTATATCCAATACCATTTACATTTACAAGTAAGTTGAACAAACCTTATCCCATAAGTTCTACTTCATGAACTGTAAAATTGCTTAATGTTGAAAAACTGGAAATTTGGATATTAAGCAATAGAGTCCATAGTTGTTAATTTACCATTAAATGTTAACTTATTTTGTTACACAATTAAATGTTAACTTAGTTGATTATGATGTGATATCATTCTTAAATACAATAAAACGAAATCTACCCACACATCGCATAAGGAAGTAAATTCTAGTTTTGTAAAATACTAGAATTTATGAGATGTATTCACTTGCTCTGATATCTAATATCTGATGCCTCTTAATATTTTAAATAATTAAATTTAATTATTTATTTATTAAATATCCAAATATTAAATAACCTTAAAACTCCCTCAAAGGTTATGCTGGTCATTTTGGTTTGAACTGAACCTCACATCTTGCTCAGTGAATTTTTCTCCATTTTTTTTAGACTCTAAAAATTTTCTGATATTTTAGTCAAACTTTAACCAAAATGTCCTTAAATGGCAGTTTGGTCCTTAATCATCAAATACCACTTTAGTCCCATTTTTAATTAACAATTGGGTCCCTTGAGTTTTTTACTTAACCTTTAGTCCTTTACTTTTATCAAAATGATCATTTTGCCCTTGTTTGTTCTGCGCTAGGCAAATAGCTTTTTTACTCTTATTTCCCTATCCTTTCCTTTTCTATCCTTTCCTTTTATTCTTTAAAGCTTTTATTTATCTTTAATTTTCTGTTTAGCCTTTACATCCAGTTACTAAAAACTGAGATATTATAGCACGCAACTCATCATAAGTGGGTTCGGTAAGGATTATCTCCTCTATATCTGAATCTTCTTCATGAGCAACGAGACAGATGTTTGCGTCTTCTTTAGCTTTTCTCTCTTTGTCTGAGGAGCTATCTCCCCGTATTTTGGAGACATAGGCATTCTTCTTCTTGAGAGGATTAAATTTCTTTTTCTCCTTTTCCTTGTTCATAACAAACTATCTTCCTTGATCCACCTTTTTAAAATCTCATGCCATTTTGATCTCTCTAATACAACTTTCTAAATCACCATTGCTAATTCTTCATCCTTAACTCCATCTTCCTCATCCTCTATTTCGGGTTCTTTCTCTTTGATAGTTTTAAGAGCAAGCACCTTTTTCTTTTAATCTCAATATTGGACAATTCTTTCTTGAACTTCTGCTTCGCACTTAGCAAGACATCCAAATAGAGCAGCCACAGATGTCATTGATTCTCCATGTGATTCCTCTATGGTTGTTACTTTTGCTTCCCAGTTGCTGTAAGTACATTGAGAATTTTCCTTCCCTAAGAGCATTGGTCATAAGTTTTCCCAAGTGCAACAGCTTATTTATCAGGTGTGTGTCCCACATCTGGAATTCTGTAATCATTTTCCTTCCTTCATCATTAGCAGATCATATTCCGTGGTTAGAGTGTTTACTCTGCTTTCGCCTTTGTATGCCATCTTTAGGGCCTCCCACATATGTTTGGCCAAAGGGAGAGTGTATATTCTGAAGAAGTGAATCTTTATCCTATTATCGGGTCCTTGGAATAAGTGTATCTTTATCTTTCTTCATCGAGACAAAATTTCCTTGCTCATAAACATCCCATAAATATAAGTCAGTGGCCAATATAAAGTTATGAAATTTTATGTTCCATAATGAAAATCTTTAACTACTGAAAGATGGCGGTCTAGTGATTTAAGCTCCATCATTGATAACATTTTTGTCAAATCCTGCTATGATCGCTTTTAATATTGTGAAGTCCTTTACCCAATAGACCTACTTTGATACCAAATGTTACCATAGTATTTGGCTAAGAGAGGGTGAATTGGTCTAATTTAAAAAATTTAAGCAACAAATAGTAATGAAACAAAATCACCAGGAGAGAGTGGGGAGAGTATAAACACAATGAATTTATCCTAGTTCAGTCCTTTTGACCTATGTCCAGTCCTTAGAGATTTGAAAGATTATATAAACTCTCTTAAAGAGTAGATGAATAATCACTAAAGCTCTACATGAAGAGATGAATATATGACAAAGAGGTCATATTAATGCATATTATTATTCTACATTCTTCATCTATCTTGATGCTATTTATATATGAGGATCATTAATTAGCTGTTAGAGTGAATTGGGTATCTGTTACTCTTAGCTACGTTGAGCTACACCAAAGACATGGTTCAGTCGTGCCCATGCCATGTTTATAAGCCACACTTAAATATATTTATGAGAGCAGTTAGTATTCAAACAACTGAAGTACGAAAGATTTGGAATATAGTGATGTCTGCTGTCAAAATGACACTTGTCAGGTGGGAGCAAAACTTGAGGTTTAATCTTTCATAACTTAGTGTTGAAGAAGTTGCTTTATGAAGAATTTGAAAGCATGAAGTAGAACTCGAGTTTTAACATAATAACTCGTGTTTTATAAAACTTTTGATGTAACTCGAGTTTTCACTGAATGATTTGTAAGGGGAAATATGTAAAGTCTTGTTTAGAACTCGAGTATAAAAATAAGTGTTACATAACTCGATTTTTGTTTTAAGAGAACTGTAGCTTTACAAAGCAAGTTAAACTATCACTTTCAAAGAGCTCTCAAAACTCAAGTTTTAAAGTTAGGAACTTGAGTTTTTAAAAAATCTCATCCAAAACTCGAGTTGCCTCTAGAAATTTGTTAACTCTAAAAACCAATTTAGGCTCAACATTCAGGTTTCAAATTATTGATTGAAATGTGTCAGCGGCTATTCATGCCTGTATATATATTGTAGACGGTAAATTGTCTATATTGAAAATGATGATTGTGATATTGGGAGAGGAGGATGTTATTATTGATGGGAGGCTATTAAAGAGGAAACAAAGGGCTGAATATCTGACATGCTTAAAGAGGAAAAAAGGATGAAGACTTTGATTGTACACCGGATGACCCTAGGCCCATAGTGATGATGGCCCGTGACACCCCTTTGATGTTAAAGTGGGAACACATGGTCCGATCACGTGCTCTTTGATTTTAGCTAGTCCATATCACTTGATCGGTGAGCTCATTGAGTTGTACTACCGTAACATGGGACAATACCAGCTTATGGGTTTAGTAAGAGGATACAAGGATGGGGAGGAAATAAGGGAGGTCAAAAAAATGGATCTTTGTGCATTAATTTCTATACAACTTGGTGATATAATCTTAGCATGAGACCATGTTATTATAAATTGATAAATATATGTGTCAGTGGTTAAGAAAAGTGGTTATGTGGCTATTGGTCCAATTGATCTGTATGATCATGGAGATGTATTTAGTATGATGATGATGTTGATATTGATATATATATTTCGTAAAATGTGAATAAAGATGATGGCTGGTTAACTGTTTTGAAAGTTTGGTATTACTTGTGAAATTATTTTCATATGTAATTAATTCTTTATCCCTCATCGACACTTGCTCATATGCCTTTTAAGTTGGATTACTGGTGGCTAAGACTTTTGTCTCATCCTATCAATTTAACATTTTTCAAGCAATAGCTCTCATGCCAGAACATCGGGGAAAGTTTTGAGGCTTAGATATCCCTACATATCTCTGTATAACCTCTTTTGTTATTTATGTGTTGACTACTTATGTATATTGTCATCTATAGGGCTAATGTTATAAACTATATTTAATCATAAATTTTGTAAACTTCAGAATGTGATATTATGACTTTAATCATGAACGAGAACTCTATAATCATGGTAGATTGGAGTAAGTTACTAAACATCGATTCTACCATGATTAGTATCTTGAAATGAGTTAAGCTGTTGGGATTCAGGTGAGGGTTTTACACCAAGTATGCTAAGGAGTTATGTTGAATGGAATTATGTATGCCGAGTTGAATAAGCTAGAGGTGTCATACCATAATCCTAACTTGAGGGTAAATGGAAAAATAGCAAGTCTATTCTAATTAATTTGAAAACTTTCCAGAAAAATATTTCATAAAGCTTTAAAATGAGTTTAAGTTTGCTAGAATTGGAATTCCATACAAAAAGTTATAATTTTCCAAAGTTGAGAGAAAAATCTTAAAAAATGAAAATTTACCATATAATAGTATAAATTCACATAATAAACTATATCAATTGGTTAAGAAATTAGATAAATTCATATTTGTTTCCTATAGAGAATTTCATAAGCTTTATTTAGAGACTTGAGACACTCAATTTTAATTTTTCTAGAATTAATAATCAATTTTCAAAGTTAACCAAAATTTCAGAATGTATCAAATAAGTAACTTGGTACAAAACTTCTCAATTTACTTTTTGGCCATTTCTATGATTTTAAAAGTATTGAAGTGACTTATTATTAGTCTCTGAAGGATTTCGGCCATACCTGTAGTTGATGAATTACGAATCTGTAGATACCCACGCAATCTCTGGATCACAAATTGTCTTGGACCCAAAGAACAATATTCATAGCAAATGCACAAAGAAAAGAAGAGAGGAGGGGAGGGAGTTTTCTGTGGTCTGTATCATTAGTTAGTGGGCATTATTCTTTATTAAATAAAAGGATCATAACCACCCATCAGAAAACTATTCCCATGTAAATCCAATTTAATTTTCAAATTCAAACTTTAAGGGAAAATTACAACTTTGTTCCCACAAGTTTGCTAAATAATGTTTTTGCCCCAAAATGGGTTTTAGGCCTAATCCACTAAGGGGTGGCCCATATTCCAACATCTCCCACTCACACTTGGTGGATTAGGAATCGTGGGCCTCATCCTTCTCCTAAGTTTGGTGGTTGACGTTCCACCAAACCTGTCTCTGAGAGCTTCTCACATGGAATGTGCAGATGGATGTTTTTCATGCTGACACATCAGGTCATTTTCCATTATGCTCAGTAGGATAACCTTTGCAATGTTGTTCTTCTTTTTTCAAGCCCGGTATAACTCCAAGTTCCTCTTATGCAAGGTTGTAGTCCCAGCTTTAGGTTCCACCAAAATGATGGTCAGTGGCTCAACGGTCTCCTGTTCTTCCAATATATATTGTATCTTACGGTGCCAGATATCCCAGTTGTCACCATTCAGCTTGTCCCCTTTATTCAACTCGGCAATTATGCTTTTTGTTGTCATTTCCTAGTTTGAGGTAACATGGTATTTTATCAACAAATGTTTCCTTATAGAGCTAAGTTTTTAGCGATTATGTAGCACAGCATAGTAGACAATGTCTTGTACTTATATTATTCTTAACAAGAAGATAATTTCATCATTAGATTTGAGATCAGGAGAATACATTTGTACCTCCCATTATGCAAATACAAGTAACTACATTATTTTCTTTCAAGAATTTTATATAAGTACTTCTTAAATCGTTAACTTTTAGAAGTCTCACTTTCTAAAAGCTCTCACTTACCAAAAAGTGTAACATTATGACATATCATGTGAATAACAATAATGATTTTATAATAATTCACATAAACTAAACATGTCACATCTCACACAACAATGCAACAAGTTATGTTCTAAACACATTGGCAAAACAAAGAAGGAAAAATACATAAATCTAAAGCACCATACATCTTTAGATATTTGCAATACAATAGTATACTATTTGTTCCTCAATCTTTTAAAGTATTGGTTTTTATTCAGCATAAATCTTGTTGTTCTATTTACTGCATCAACCCACATGGTTGATAATATGAATGTGCCTATGACACCTCTTATTTATCCCTCTTAGCTTCCATTAGAATGATTTGGAACCAATTAATGGCCTCAAGTAAGTCAAATTGTAAAAAGGGACTAAATTGAAAACTTTCAACTTAAGAAAGTTACTGTTCACAGTTTTTCGGGTCAACAATGAAAATTCATAACTAATTCTAGAAAAATCGAAATCGAGCAGTTCCAACTTCTATTTGAAGCTTACAATTTCCTTTATGAGGAAAAATACTCATTTGAATAGTAACTAGTCCAATTGGTACAGATTCTTTCGTGAAAATGTACTGTTCATATGGTAATTTTTCATTTTCCCAGGATTTTCTATGATTTTTCATCAACTTTGAATAGTCATAACTTTCTGTACAAAATTCTAATTCCAGTGATATTTGGCTCATTTTAAACCTTGAAATGTGAAATATTTTTCCATAAAATTTCAGGACATTTGGAATCCATTTACACTATTTCATGTTATGCCAAAGTTGGGGGTTTAACCAACTTCTCACTTAGCCAAAATTTCAATTTCTTAACTTCATAATTCAACCTAATGATTTCTAAACTTTTCTTAATCATAATAACCTATGTAATTAGGCATTCTTAGGGCATACATTAATTGTCATATGTCCATCATACATGCATGAGTTATATTACTTGCCACATTACAAACTTCAACATAGTAACATAAGTTCATAATAAAGTCCACAACAATGCACATTAAACTTTGCTTCAGGAATCAACCACTTCCTCCTTACCCTTGAATGTGCTTCCACCTAAAAATGGTTAGTGGGGGAGGGTGAGATTTTTGGAAATCTCAGTAGCAAAACTTTCTAACACACATCATAAAATTGCATTACAACTTTCAATATAAGTGTGAATTCATAAAAGTGCAACATGCAACAATCAGTCATCACAAATTTTCAATACAAGTCATACATAATTCATACACATTTTCAAAGCAATTAAGCTTAGGGTTAGAAGGTCTTGCTATCTTGTCTCTTTAGCTTTTCCTTAGGATTTAAACCTCTCTTGATGGTCTTTCCCAATATGTCTTTGGCTTTTCAATCTCCTAAACATCATTCAAGAGCATAATCATAAATTTCAAGCCATCACAAAACAAGAAATCTTGCAAAAACGCAATATGACCCTTAATACTCCTTTAAACACCCTTTAAGACTTTGAAACTTGCTCTTATGTCTTTAAATGCTTCCCAAAACTTTTTCTCACTTATACCCTACACAATTTTGCCTTCTAAACTCAATGGAAGCATCTAAATCATCAAAATTACACTCCTCCTATACCATACAGGTCTGGACGAAAATCTGTCCATGAAGGAGAAAATGATTTTTCAAACTTTCATCATATATAACAACATATTCTTGATCCCATAACACTTCTCATGGATTATTTAGCTCAAAAGCAACTCTTCATCATCAAATATAAAATTGGACAGCATCTCCCCTTAGGGTTTGAGATTCCAAAAATTCATACAAACATCAAACCCAAGCAATATATACATCAATCTTCTCCTTAACATGCAAGGAGTGTTTTGCAACCAATTATTTCCTCTAAATCCCTCTCTTTCTCATTTTTCCTCTCATGAACC
>JANTPZ010125996.1:0-47644 GCA_025593235.1 Vachellia pachyceras | reverse complement strand
AATGAGGCATTACAAATACAGACAGACAAGGAAGAAAATTAAATAGAAGGTAAGAGAGCTCGTAGCTCAGAAGATTGTTGTATGTGCTCAGCAAAGGCAAGAGCACCGTTAACCAGGCTCATAGCGGTTGTGTCCTCATCAGAGAAGATCTGCAGGTTCCTAGCTTGCCAGAGACGCCAGCAAATAACGCCAAAAACTGTGTTCCATTGAGAATTATTGTCATTTGCTGCCAAGTTCATCTGAAGCCACTTCTCAAAGGAAGTAGAAAAGAAAGCTGGAAGCTTCTGGCTTGGGACGATGAGTGACCAGGTATCTTTAGCCAAAAGACAGTATCTCAAAACATGGTCAATGTTCTCAGGTCCACCACCACAGATTGAGCAAGAGGCCTCATCAGCCATGTGTCTTCTAACTCTCTCACAATTGGTCAAGAGCCTGCCCCTAAGCACCAACCATAAGAAGGTTTTGATTCTTTGGGGTCCTACCCAATCCCAAGCAAGGCTCCAAGAATTGCTAACATCATCCCATTCATCCCGCATCAGGAGATCATAAGCAGACGCAACAGAAAACAGAGGTCTCCCACACCAGCCGATTCTATCATCAGGTCCATGACTTTGTGGAGGGCTAGTCATAGTGAAGTACTTTAATGAATCAGGGGGCAGTTTCTCTTGGAACTCACTCCAATTCCATTGCCCCTCCTGAGTTACAAACTCACTAACAGTTCGCTGCAGTTCCTCCTCCTGAATGGGGCAATAGGATAGATGGCAGAGGGGTCCCAAGTCCCCAATCCAGTTATCACTCCAAAATCTGGCTAATGTTCCATTTCCTACCTGACAGCAATTTTTATTTATCCTCTACATTCTCTCCCACATTATACTTTTAAAAATGATACAAAATTTTAAATTTCACTAAATTAAACACAATTTTTCTCAAATTTAGTGGAAGAAATTACACTTTGTTCGATTTATTCAAAATTATATATTCTTTAAAGCTTAACACAAACTTTAATTAAATAAAATAATTATATAATGTTAATAAAACTTAATATTTTTATAATTTATTATATATATGTTTAATAAATGTTATATAATTCTAGAAGGTAAAAATAAAATTTACACAGTTTAAAATAATTCAAAGAAAATTGATATGATTTAGTTTTAGAAGAAATTTATGTGTGCTAAAGAAATAAATGCATGTAATGTTAATAAAATAAAAATATCTAGATAACCTATGATATTATGAAGAGATATAAAATGAGTTTATTTTTTTTATTTTTATAATAAAATATAATTTATATTAGTATTGATAAGATAAAATAAACAACCTATATTCATTAATTAAATGATATGTTGATCATATGAATACAAAATTTAGTAAAAAAATAAAAATTAACAAAAAAAAATACAATCATGTCAAATATGATTTATGGATAGTTTTAGTTTTAATTTTAGTTATTTCTAAATTTTAAATGTAATAACTAACGTAAAAGGTTTAGTTATGGGCGAATTAGTAATTTTAAATTTCTATTTTGAAGGTTGATCCTTTTAAGTAATTACCATTTTCATAATCATTTATAATAAATATTATTTTCTTCTAGTCCTTTATTTTAATTTTTTTCAAATGAAAATAAACAAGATAGAACATTTGAAAAGTTGAAAATAGTTGGAAAATTTTAAAGGGCATTCAACGCCTCAAGTTCATTTATGCCTGGTATTCAACACCTCAAGTTCATTTATGCCTTAGGGGTTTACTGTGTTCAAGGATATACGGCCCGTTTGGTTTAATGGATTTGGTCCACATGGATATGGAAATGGAATTGATTTCCACCTTCATGTCTGTTTGGTACACAGAAATATCTTTGGAATTGGCTTCCACATAGAAGCCGATTCAACCCAAATCATTGGAATTAATTTCCATATGTTAACCCATAGAAATCTAACAAATTCCATGGAATCCTCATTTTACCCTTCCAACAACCAGCGACCTACCAGCGACGGCACACCCACCGACGACGGCGCGACGGCACCCCCTCCTATGATGATGTAACCCACCCACGATGACACGCCATGATGGCACAATACCCCAATGACAGCACAACCTATCAACAACGCAACCCACCATCTCCATCTCATGCTTGAAGAACCAGCAAGAGGCTGAAACTATCGAGCGAAATGTCGTTGTTGAAGCGCATTTGAAAGTAAAGGGCAAGAGATTCTGAAAGCTTTTGAGCAATGTTCAGGTACACACGACTCATGGTGTTCCAGATGAATGTGTCACCGGGAAAGGAAAAGGAATCGAACACAGAACGAGCATAACACAAATTAGAATCATGGGGAGAAGAAACAGAAATGACTGTGTTTAAAGACTTGGATTTGAGGAAGATGTTGTTATGACAAAAGAAACAAGTTTTGATGAGAAGGGCGTGAAGTTGAAGCAAGTTTGCGATTGTGAGGTTGGTGCTCTGAAGAAGAGCTCTGATTCTGTGTTCTATGAACTTTCTAATGTGGTGCTGTAGAAAAAGCTTAGCCAGAAACATGTTTCTGGTGTGGCGCTGCAGAAGAGCTTCGGTGAAAATTAGAACGAGAAGAGATTTTTTTGGGTGAGGGTATGTTAGTAATTTCACATGTAAATATAAATATTTAATAAAAATAATATCCCAATTCCATATACATACTAAACACACTTTTAAACCTATCTCCATTTCTATATTCATTTCAATTTCCATCTCCATTTCCACCGAAATCAATTCTAACATACCAACCGGGCCCTAGGTTTTGTAGGCATCTATATCTTGAATATTAAAAGGGCAATTTATTTTTAATAATTATTGAGAATAAAAATAAAAATAATATAATAAAAATTTCAGACATGCTGATATTATTTCTTATAAATAATAATTCATCATTTTTAAAATAATTCTTTTATACTGCTTCAAATTCTTAATAAAAGAGTCAGCTAATTTTTTCTTGAAATGTTAAAGAGGTTAAATACATTACTTACAAGCATTTATTTATGACTATTATTGCATTAAATATTTTAACTATTTTAAGTTGTATTTATCAGTTCTGACATTACATTTGAGCATCACATAAATATTTTTGTTGATTATGATACATTATGATTATTCAGGGACGTAACTTCAATTTTTTGGACTTGAAATATAGTTAAACCAAATTATTATCTTTTTTATTTTTTAATTATTTAATCATATACTTTTGATAGCTATTAATAGATGAAAGTTGATAAAAGTGGACTCTTACTAATATATTTTGTGGACTCTAATTGGTTTGCTTGTGTTTCCCATTTTTTTTATTTATCACAAACCACACTCAATCTATTTTCTACCTTTTCTTTTTAAATAGATATCACTCTAGCTCTTTCACATGATACATATAACTAAATTACATAAATTAAAAAGTAAGTTATAATTGATTAAATTTGATACTAAAATTTCATTTTATTTTTAATAATTATTGAGAATAAAAAAATAATATAATAAAATTTTCAGATATGCTGATATTATTTCTTATAAATAATATTTCACCATTTGGAAAATAATTCTCTTATACTACCTCCATTCATTAGTATGATAGTCAATTGACTTTTTCTTAAAAGATTAATAAAACTAAATACATTACTTAAAAGTATTTATTTACACATATTATTGGATTATTTATCATTTATAACTCAAACAAATTAATTAAGAAAAAAAACGGTAAATTTAAATACTTTAAAATAACGTATTTATCTTCTCTAATATCTTAAAAAAAGTTAATTAACTCTTAAAAAAACATACACAACAAATATTCAAATTAAAGAATACGTCCAACAAATGGATGGCTGCAAATATTAGGCTTTAGGATCCAATAATCAAATATCACCACAAGAATGATGGTGACCAAGGACAAGGCTCCATTCTACCTTTAATGAATTAATATTTGTGATGGGAATTTTACTGTTACCGGTTCTTTTTATAAGTAACAATTTCTTTGCAATAAATTTTTATTCATTATCTTTCATATACTCTTTTTACAAATAAAGCTATAATTAAAAAAGAAATGCATATCTTACATATTTATTTCTTTTAAACTATGTTATGTTGTATCTAACAATCATAGTATGTTGTATTGAACATCATAGAAATATTTTTGTTGAGTATGATAAATGTTGACGGACTTAATTTCAATTTTTTGGATTTGAAATATATTTAAAGCAAATTATTATCCTTTTTTAATTATTTAATCATACACTTTTAATTTGATAGAATTAATAGATGAAAGTTGATAAAATAAGTGAACTCTTATGAGATTATGATTTAATTTTATGATTAGAGTTTACATTCCTATTATTAGTTTGCTTAAACTCATGAGTTTGATAATCTTGGTTAAATTATATTCTGATCTTTTACATAGGTAAGAAATAACATTAATTCACTGGAATCCAATTGGTCCCTTTTTGTGCTTGTTTTCTCTAGACATATTCCATAATAAGAAATAAGATTCTTTTACACTTTATAAAATTATATTATAAATATAATTATAATTATTGAAAATATTAAACATATTTTTTGTGTCAGCTATTAATTAAGTATAATAATTATATTTATCAATTTTGATAATTATAAATTTATATTTTATTTATTAAACATAATTTATAATTATATTTTATTAATAGTTTTACGAAGTTTATGGGGAAAAACAATTTAAGTAAAAGAAGGTTAAAATTTTCCACATATAAATATTTCTCTCATCTCTCCATCTTCATTCTTTATAACTAACATGCATGTATGCACGCACTTGTAAAGTATTACTTCGCACATAAGCTTGTAAAACTGTAATATATCAACATGGATTATTAATGACATTGTAAGTCATTACAGTTTTGATTGAATTTTTGTTTTAATTCTTATAATTTAAAATAACTGGTTTTATTCTTATAATTTTATGAAGACTTAGTTTGAGTTTAAGTTTATGAATAAAAACAAATATTCAATAAAATTATAAGAATTAGCATCAGTATACCCTATGGATATATATATATATATATTTGGGACTGAATAACCCTGTGAATTTTGAACTGAAATATATAAGGCTGGTGATAATATAGATATGGATGTATCTCTATTTGATACTCGTTTGGGAATACATTATGAAGATGACCTGTAATATGCAAGCAACAAAACCTGCAGCATTGATTAATTCATGTAATAGTTATTTAATAAGGAACATATAGTGATAACATCTTGACTTGGAGAGTCCTTAAACTAATCAATCCCACTTCTCATACTAATGTAAACATATTAAAGAAAAGAGAGAGTAGTTGGAAAGTAATTACATGAGGTCATAATTTCCTTGGATACATTAACGTTATATTTAAAAAGTCAACTTATTTCATATTATTAATTAATAGTACAACGTTTTTCTTTTGCCAACTAATTAATAGTACTATGTTAAAGGTATGGTCGCTTTCAATTGCTGGATTATTAATTTCCAACTATGTGAGATTTCCTTCAACCATCTCAACATCGTTTTGCTGCAGTTTAGGAAAATAACAAAGTATTGAATACAATAACAAATGCTCTGATAATATTTCACACCTAATTCTTGCGGCATACCCTTAAATGAGAAGTCTCTTGCCTTTATTTTGGACATATAAGAAATATCGTTTTCAAGGAATGAAATATCAGAACGGACCGGTAGGTTTAGGTTGGAAATGTCAAACTAAACCTTAATCCAGTCTGGTTCAGCTTTTGAACCTTAGGAAAGTGAATAAACCCGGTATCAACCATCGAACCCGGTATTAGTCCAGGTAATCAGTCGGGTTAGTTTTGTTGTACGGGTTATTATTGTTTTTTCTTAAAATTTCCTTAAAACAATATTTTCCCATATTTTTAAAATAATAAAAAGACTTAAAAACAGTATTAGTGTGTCATTTCCTTGTTCTTCAATCTCCTTTGCTGCTCGCTTGTTGCCATCACTCTTGGGCATCATGGTGGGTTGTCATTGCTCTTACAGTGTTGCTCCTTGCCTCCCTCAACTTCAACCTTCCTCGGTATCCTCTTTCTACGCATTTCTATTCCTCCTCATTCTCTCCACTCATTTCTATTAGCACCCTTTTTTTTATCTATAATACGCATTGCTAATGTTGCTAAGGCATCTTTGTGCTTGTTTGGCAACGTATCAAAAAGAGCTCTTGGAGTCTCAAACCATCGTTTGGGGGGAAAAATGTCGAACACCCACTTTTTGTGTGTGTGTGTGAATGTATATACACACAAATCTTTCATAAAGACATAAAAATATAAAGCTCTCATCATCAACATATATAAACAAGAAATATATATATATAATTTATTGATTGAACTATGGAATGCAACATTTGTGTTCATGTTTATTACAAATGATATAATTTATTTATTGAACTTTGGAAAGCAACTTAACATGACTGCGATATTCAGCTAGAGTCCAAAGTGGGAAAATATTTCTATACATTGGATAATGAAGCATGCAATTCTTCTTGAATACGCCAGTAATTTCCTGAAAATAATGAAGTCACAACCATTATTATATTGGTTCACAACCAAAATAATGAAGCATGCAATTCTTCACAAATGCTCATAATAAGTGAAAAGGTACAAACTTGTTGTGGCCAGTCTCCGTTCTCCAGTTGAGCATTGATTAAGACTCTTGTTGCACGATGAAGAGGGCTTGGATCTCTCTCAACCTTCCAATAAAATTTGATTTTATCTTCTTTTTTTATATTTATAAATTAACATTAAGAATAAAAATTGCTATTTACAATAAAGATTAAATAGAATCACCTGTCCAGTGTATATTAGAGCCATCATGGCCCATGCTGTCTGTACCACATTTGATCTATTACCTTCAAGGGGAACATATCTCTGCATCATTCATTTAAAAAATCATAAGAAGTGACTAAAAGGACAAAGAGTGGCCACTATAGGGATATAAAAAGGAAAATTAATATTATAAGAGCACAAAGAGTAGTTACTATAGGGATATAAAAGGGAAAATTAATATTAAGTTCCAATGATTTTACCTTACTTATTCATGCGACTTTAATTAATTCACGAGAAGAGAAAAAATGACCATTAACTTGTTTAATATCTCGTAACTTGAAATGTTTTTACACTATTACTCTTATTGAAGAATTTGGATGAGATGAGCATTAACTAACAAAATTGGAAATGAGTATTAATTGTAAGGAGGAAAATAAAAATGAGCCTTAATTATCTTGCAAATAATTTATACTTTTAATTACGCCATTCTTTTGGAAGTGACCTATATTGTAGATTAGAAGGAGTATTAGTTTCTATATTAATAATATATTAATATGTGACAAAACAATATTAGAGATTGATACGCTCTCACTTATAATCATGGTAATCAAACCCGGACCGGACCGGTCGGTTCGGACTGGAAACCGGCGAACCGACCTCTAGTTCGGTTCGGTTTGTTAAATAACATAGGGTTGGGGTCAACCCGGTCAAACCGGACTGACCCGACCTAAACCGGGGTCAACTCGGTTACCTTTTTTTGAAAATATTTTTTTTTTAAAAAATTAAATACTTAATTTTTAAAAATTTAAAAGGTAAAAACATTAAAAAAATAGGATCACTTCCCTACACATGCTTACTGCCGCGTTTGTATCTAGTTATCTACTCATCTTTTTAATTATTTTTTAGAAAAGGATGAATTTTTTCCAATTTGAAAGTTAAAAAATAAAAAAAAGAAGCTTTTACCATATTTATATGTTGATATTTTGTTATGATGAATATTTTGAAACTGTAAATAATGTTGGATAATATATAACATACAAGTATATGATTGATTTGGTAATTATTATTTTGTTAGTAATGGGATTTACTACTTAATTTTTATAATTTTTAATTTTGAATAGTTTAATTGTGCCAATGTCATTGAGATTTATTTTTTAATTTTTTTATTCCTCAACTATCTGACCCCGGCTTAACTCTGGTCTGACCCACCGACCCTGAACCCACTGCCTTGTCCAGTTCAGTCACCGGTCCGGTTTTGATAACATTGCTTATAATACCTAAGGAATAATTTTGCCAGATAGATCTAATAATAGCATTAAAATAAACCAAATTATACAGTGATAGATGCAAGGAAATGATCGTGACTATAATGAATTTTTTAAATAAATAAATTTTATTCCATCATTTTATTTTTTAAAAAAGCCTCTTTTCTTTGGTGTTTGTGAAAACTTATGTCACTTAGTCAGCATCCATAAAAAATTACAAGGATTAATGACTATAATAACCGCAGGAAAAAACTTGATGTAATGGCTATAAGTTGCTTGGCCTAAATTTTATTATTACAAGAACCGAACACAAAAAAAAAAAAAACACAGGAGCCTAATTAAAAATCAGGTACTAGTTACTAATGAATTAATATTTCGTATTTTAAAATTCTTGTAAATGTTATATATATATATATATATATTATATTAATGATTAATTTATAGTTTTACCTTTTTGGACATGAAAGATAGCTCTCTCCCCAGCCACCATCATCCCTTTGTGAATTGAGAAGAAAATTCACAGCTTTAAGAATGGCAAGACAATTATTGCAAGTCTCTCCAGCAGCAACAAGGCCTCCTAATGCAAACCAAGTCCCATAAATGAAGCAACTTTTAATCTCTATCGTTCTATGTGTTAGATAGAGCTTTGAGAATAACACTAATGCCCGTATTGCAGATCTTGTACATTCTACATATTCATGTTCCACTACAATGTCTTCAAAAAATTCTGTAGGATTCAGAACAATACCTTTTAATTATTTTTGTTCACTTCCATTGCAATTCAAATTATATACTACCACGTTCCTTAGTATAAGAGGCAACTGACTTTTTTAGAGGAGATTTAAAAAGTTAAAGAAATCATTTTGCTATAATATATATTTTGAAACACTTATATTTATCATTAGATTATGTATCAGTTTATAAGTCAGAAAAATTATTTTTAGAAAAATGATCAATGCATCAGTTAATTAGCTTCGTTAATCTCCACAAAAAAAGTCAATATGATCTTATATTAAGGATTAGCTGTATCATATATTGGTAAGATATGCTTCTTACCTCTAACCAATCTTGACCTTTGACTGGTTCCCATGCTGCTAAACCACCAATATTACTCTGTAAGTACATGAATTTAAGTTTATGTTAGTTGCTGATGAATCAATGCACAGGGAAAATTTAAAAAGGGAAAATTGGTTAAAAGTACATGTTTGAAAATTTAATTGGCTCAAAGGACCTAGATTTAAACAAGTATAATTCATTTTCAGTTGTCTGCAATATACATTTACCAATGTGCAAAAGACTTCTGTTTTATAGCCTTTGTTTATATTTAGTTGAACATGAGTTGCACTAGACCCCTTTGACCTATAAAATTTTTAAACAGATACTTTTAATCAATTTTCCTATGAAAAGACTACAATTTTAAGGTGAAAGACTTGCATGAAGTGATAAAAGAAGATTAATGGAATCATAAAGCCTTTCTGGTTCCATCCTTTCACCCACAATCTCTTGTGGTAACATTGATAGAAGAAGACAGCAAGGAAATAGACCAAAGCATATTAATTATAGGCAACATCTCTCTCTCTCTCTCTCTCTCTCTCTCACACACACACACACAAAAGGTTGAAGATGAACAAGAGAATTGACTTGTTCAAGTAGCAACTTATTCACCTTCAAAGCCTCAGCAGTACAATCAGAAACTTGCCATCCATGGTCCTGATCAGAGAAGATCCATGCCCCTGTAGAAATATGACGGTACATACTATTAAAGTCACCTGTAGGGTTGTCCTTAACCTAATAATAAGATCATCATAACCAAAATCAATTACTTCAAAATACATAAAGGAGATCAATTGTAATGGGTTTGTGATAGTTTCGGGCGTTCCATCACAATATTTGTTGGATAATTTATCAAATTTCTGTAAAAAATCTACTGCAAAAAGAAAAAATTGCTATGCATTGAATCAACATAGTTCTACCACTTAGATAATAATGCACAAGCATTCAAAATGATCATAAGAAAATTAAAATAAATCTCAAATAATTAACAAGGAAATCAATTATGCATATGTTTCTTAATTAGAAAAGAACACTCGACCTGAGATTTTTTTATGAAGTCTTGTGCTCTTGCAAGTGTTGGACCAAGTTCATTCAGTAGGTTTTTGGCAAGTCAAGCTTGGATAGCAAATCCAGCATCCCATTCTTGGATTCCAAAGCTCTACACATGAATGATGGTATATATCAAACCCAAACTGTTGATATTTTGTTAAATAACTTATATTTTAAATTAAAAAATGTAATCTATAGATATGAAGATTCATTTGGCTAGCTCAAAACTTTGTTAACATCTTGTGCATGAGAGAAGATAAAGACCTTGTGTTCTCTTCTTGGTTAATAGTCTATGATTGTATGGTGGACTTGCTCTTGTTATTGAGAGAGACAATTAATTAATGTCCCCTCACTTTTGCAAAAAAAAAAAAATTACACGCAAAAATTTGATTTGAAGTCACATCATTTTTTTAGTATTTTGATCTCACTAGCTAACTAAGCCCAAATTCAAATGTAGTCCACGTATTGACCAAAAAAAATATAGTCCATGTATTGTCTTCACTAGCATAGGGTTCTAGATTGTATATGGAAAATCATATATAATTTCATTATTTTTCATTACTAGGTATGCTCTTAGTAATTAGTTCACCTGCATGGTGATTCCATCTTCAGAAACCCATATGTAATCAGGAACCCTTGCAAGATGCTTCTTAAAAGCATCTCCATTTGGATCTTCCACCCAACAAGCTAGCATACACAAAACCTGTGCCAAATAATGATGTAAAAGTGAAAAATTATATATTGATTAGACAATGTTGCCAAGCCTTGACGGATCAAAACGGTCATCCTTTAATTGACTGGTTATACTAAGGTGACATACCCAGGTGGCATACACATACACCCAATACTTCTTAGGGAAAACTTTCCGAGCATTGCCACCATCTAATCCATATATATATATATATGTATTTATAGTCCACATTAATATATGATAATTGTTCATTATTTGGGAGGAATCAACAAGCAAGTTTGCGTGTCTACATATAGCGATGAGTGTTAAGAGAGACAAAAACTGACCTTTGCACAAAGGCGAGCTTTATTCCAATTAATTTTATGGTAAGGTTCAAGGTAGAGTTCTTGTCTGAGTTGAAGAATGAGAGGTGTGATGCGGCCCACAAATCTTTTGCCATACAAGTACGACATAGGCATGTAAACTAAACAGCAATAACACCACATTTTAGTTGCATCACAATATGGAGGATTATTATTACATAGACATCACAATATATAGATAGTGTTCAGAAAGTGATTATACAATAGATAGAGATTTTCATGGTAAACAAAAAACATATACTTTGGATGAGAATGACTTAAAAATCAGAGTACTAGTACTTTTTTGTGCACAAAATTTAGAGAGTACAGATTTTTTTAGTATAAAATAAGGGAGTAAATAATTGAAATGGCATGAAATTAAATCAAAATTAAAACTTCAAATATATATATAATATTTATACTACATTCACTCATTAATAAAAGATCTAGTTGGGGATTGAAATTGGCTTTAAATATATTATCATAATTCATTTTGTCTCCCAAATTTAAAGTATTTTCTCCATATTATCTTCATTAATTTCTTATCTTAAGGGATTTCTATCCAACAACATTTAATATTAAAGAATTCGTACTTTAAGAAATCTTGCATTTGTTATCCAAATTATTAATTTGAACAATTAATTTGACCAATTTCTTTAATTTATCCAAATTATTAGTTATCTAACTCTTATATTAAAGTTTAAAAATAGTCTTAGAAATGTATCTTAACCATTAAAGTTTTGAATTACCTGGATGCATTGGAAGAAACGATGGAAGAAGCCAGAACTCAGGTGGCATTGGGTTTATTCCAGACCACTCAAACAATCCAAGTATCTGCATCAACATATATTGCAACATTGACATAGATATAGGCCATAGAACTGAAAAACGTTCAGCAACACACACCCCATGTACACAAGGGAGTGAATAAAAGTACATACTGAGAGCCAAGTCTTCCCCCAAGAGGGTATGTAGGTGACACCACCATGATAGTGTAGGTATTGAAGTATTTCTTTTCGATACTCTTTTGGAGCACACCTTTCGCTAGAAAGGGATCCGTTACGAATATGAAATGCTTTTCTGGGAATACACTATCAAGATGACCCGTAACATACATGCCAAAGACCTGCACCATTGATCAATTCATGTAATAGTTATATAATCTGATAGAGAAGTGGGATTTATAACTCGTGACATACATTTGATACTTCATATTCTTTCACTAATGATTCAAACTAGACACAGTACTTTGCTTTTGAATCATCAGCAGGATACTCGTTACTTGCATCTTTAAATGTACCCATCAAAATAACTTGACCAGAAACTCATTCACCCTTGCTTGAATATCTTGTACAATAACTTCTGACTATCTTGAAAAACAACCATAATATCCTCATAGTTATGAACTACTTGTGTTCTTTATTTTGAACGGAATTTTGGTTGAATGTATATGTACATTTGTGGACCTTGAAGTTTTGGCTGAATTTATTGAGGTTTCACATATTGTAATATCAACTTGTGTACAAGTGTGTTTGTTATTATAATATAACTTTAATGTTGTGGGTTGCTTACCCTCCATGCTATTTTTCAAAATCATTGACAAACTGAAGCAAATTACCCACAACAAAACACAGATTGATAAGCAAAACAATGCATATCGATTACCAGTATAACAACAACCCACTAACATAGCAATACATTATTTATATATATATATATATAATCATGAACTCAAAGCCAATAATTCCTAGTGGTGTCCAAATGTGTCCAGTTTCAGACATCCCATCCAAGTCAACAATGGAGCTCATTATTATTTTTTAACATGGCACATCCTGTTTTGACTGAACGTCATCACTGGGTTCAAATTTCATAGGACAAATTGTTAGCCCAATCTTTATTGGGCTCATATATTTCATAGCACCCAGTGTCACTGGTTCTCTTCCATTGACATTTAACCCACAGAAAATCAATACCCACAAAAATATAACAAGAGTTTATAACCATGCTTAATTAGATTATCTAATTAAGTATTTTTTATGTATTTTGTACAATTTTAATTTAATATTGTGATTTATAACTTATTTTTGTTTAGGCCTGTTTTCAGTCTGTTTTGGGCCTTTGCCTGTGTCCTATTAATCTAACAAGCTTTCATACAGACCACGGCCAGGCCAAAAAATTGGCCTGTACACAGGGTCTGTTTAGGGTAGTGTCTGACTTGACCTGACCTATTTTCACCCTTAATTAGGTACAAGATAATCATCGATTTGTTAACAAATGTTAGTCTAACCGATAAAGGTTGACTCATAATCTCACTGTTGATGTGATGATCTTATTGGTAAGTAATATCTAAGTAGCTCTATAAACGCACTTTAGACACGGATATTTTTTTGACTCTAATGAGCCCTCTAGACTTGTGCCTCCCAAGTATTTCTTTGCACTAAAAACATCATCCTCCTCTACTCCATTGCTTCTGGGGAGTGGTGATTGTAGAGCTACATTGGAAGGTTTTAAATTCTAAGTATATGGTGAGGGAATTCTTGGGATATGTAACATAGAGGGAGAGCTAATGAGATGTTGAGGGCTGAAGCATCCCTATATATATATATATATATATTAAAAATAAGGTTAAAGTCTAATTTTATTTCGAAAGTTTTCACTTAGAAGTAATGTCATTATGTAAGTTTCCAAATTATAGCAATTTTGCCCCATCTATTATAAGAATTAATATAAGTTGGACCTTTAGTTGACTAAACATATATGCTGAGTTAAAATTTCACATATTATCCGTGTAATTTATGTTTTAAATTTATGTACAAGTTTGCCTTATAGTTTTCACGTAGAAGCAATACTTTTTTCTTGTCTTTGTCTTGAAGGTTTTTGCTTAGAAACAATGTTGGTTTGAAAGTTTTTTGTCTCAATGTAAATCAAAAAGTTTCAAAATATAGCAATGTTGCTCTATTATGTTAAAAAAACTGAAGTAATCATTAACATTTTTAACAGTGAAGGGGTAAAATTGCTCCGTTTTAACAATTTTGAACCAACCTTAGACATGAAAAAACTTTTGAAATAATATTACTTTGGAGAGAAAAAATTCCCGACAGATTTGCACCTTCACTCTCATATATATACCCTTGTCAATCTTGAATGTAAAACCTTGTCCAAAGTGCATTTTATACTACAAATAAGATCTTATATTTAAAATAGCAATGAGTATATATGTATAACTATATCCCTCATTATAGTACTACTGTATTGGAAGAGATCAAGTTGGGAATTAAAGGATATGCGTGCGTGCTTACCAAAGGTTGCATAAAATAGAGACATCCAGCAATCTGAGCAGGCCAGTGACCATCTTTTGATTGTAACGCAGATAGATAATGTGTTGCTCACTTCACAGTGTTACCAACTTTCTCATCATTTATTTCCTCCACACTTTCTATCTTCACACTTGCTATTGTTTGTTTGAAATTCTTTTCCCTCATAAACTTCAAACAAATCAACATAAACATTAGCCACACTAGGAGACGAAAAACAAAAGTAACTAAAATATGAAAGTCAAATTCTACAATTCCAATCTTATATATAAGATATAAGCAACCAAACTACGAAAATGTAAAAGGTTAAAATTCATTAAAGGCGATGAATGTGTAAAGAATTATTTAACTTTCCAAAGAGATCAACTTTTTATGGAAAATGATTGAGTGGATGAGAAATAGAGAATGAGTTGGAGAAAGAGGAACATGACATATGATTAATGCTATGATATAACATATACTCCCTTTTAGTCTACAATACAAGTGACTTATAGAAATTTTTTTTTGGTCCATAATATAAGTTGTTTGAAGAGTAAGTAATACTTATTTATCAATTTTACCTTTGTAATCAATATTAAATGTGACTCATTGTATTTTTCTCTTTTCTTCAAAAATTCATTTAAGGGTTGAGGTGTTAAAATGCCTATTAACGTTTTTTCAAATGTCCGTTTGACATCATATACTTTTTTTGTGAGCAAAAAGTGCATATAAACTGTAAAAAGGGGTAAAAATACCAAGTCCATCTATTAGGGTAACTTGAGCTAGTTTATGTTGAATTATATTATGGAATGGATGAAGTACAAAAAAGGGCAATAAAGGAAAAGGCTTGTTAAAATTTTTGACATCCTTTAGGTTTCTCTTATATATATATATATATATATATTAAATTACATCCTTTTATAAGTTACAAATAAATGAATGTAAATTTATGGACTTCATATATTGAAATTAGTTCAACCTAATAAATGGGCATGAATTGTATTTTTTTTTCCTTTCCATATATATTCAGAGGAGACAAGTTTAAGAGAAAATAAGAGGGAAACTGCTATAATTAATGCAAAGATGTATAATGAAGTAGGGGTAAAAGATGTCTTAAAATATTAGATACATCCAAAATGTAGCACTCTTATTCTATTTATATATAGGGTAGAAAAATAATGTTTTATTTGATCCTATTTATAAGTGAGCTCGTTTAAATTTTTATCTAAATGTACAATTTTACTATTCATTTATTATATGTTGAATTTGTTCTCATGTGTTATTGCGGATATTAAATAGGGATAAAGTTAAAAAATTGTTGAATTGTAATCTAAAATTAATGAGATTTAAGGCTTTTTTTACTTATATGAAACATGATAAAAGTAAGTTATAAATAGAAAACTTGAGTAAATTGTAAAAGCTAATTAGCTTTTAATGTTATTGAATCTCTTTAATAGTTATTTGATAATAGAATAGGGTATAATTAAACTAACCGGATATCTAATAAAATTGTATTAGATTAATACAATTTTTGTCTCTTAAATTTGCCATCATTTTAGTTTTAGTCTCTCAAATTTTAAAAAAGTTGTTTTATTCTCTCAAATTTTATTTTATTTAAAATATTAGTATTTATTATCTAATAAAAATTTAAATCATTTTGTCCTTTGAGGGACCAAAATCAATGGTGTTAAACTTGTGGGATCAAAACCAACATAAGGAAAAATTTAAAGGATCAAAATTGTATTAAATCAATTATAAAATAAGAAAAGCTTGCGTGTGAAGATCTTTGCTATTGCACTTTCTTCGGAACCTATTGGTAAGTCTGAGAGTTGTTTGACAGATTAAAATTAATTGATCATGAGAGAAACCTAACTACCCTACTAAATATTTTATTTAGTAGAGAGAGAAAATTAGATTTGAATCATTAAGATATAATTTAGATTATTTATATTTAATTTTTTTAAAAATCTATATTTTTCTTAATAAATTATTCTAATAGATGTAGAATAAAAAATGAAAACAATCTCTTAACTACTATTTTTTAAAAATAATTTTTTATTTAAGAAATCATCATTAAAAAAACATATGAATCGTCCAGATCTGATCAGCTCTTCCGACATAGTATTAAATGCTTATCAAGGAAACCATGACAGAGAGGGAGGTTGAACAAAAACTATCACAGGTCATATTTTCTCCAAGTCCGATTGTCAACCCCACGGGACCAATGGTTGGATCACCATTTTCCAAATCACCTCTAACTAGTACTTCTGTACTATGATGTAAAAAAGGATTAACTATTTGAAGAAATGTAGCTTATTAAATAGTAACGAGAGAGTAAATAAGGTTAGGTCAACTTAAAATAAGGGGGAAAAGAATATATATTAGAGAAAAGAAAACAAAGTAACTAGGTAGGCAAAAAGAACAAAACGCCATAGAGAAAAATGGAAAGACATTGTGTAAATTAAAGAAAAGTGAGACATGATCTGAAAGAGAGAATTAATGGGCAAAAGATGAAGAAATGAAGGAATTCAAAGAGACCTGAAAACGCCATAGAAGGTCACCACAAGGCTTGATGTTAAATCGATTGTTGTAGAAATTTCGACGAGCAGCTTCAACCTCAGCAAGTTCCTCAGGAGTTCCTTCATCAGCATGAAACTCCCATATCTGCCTTCCAGTGAAGTTGTTTGTGCTGAATATGTAAGGATCCTTCCCTCCCTCTCCTATCTTCAGCCTCCACATTTTGATCTCTCTCTTTTTCTCTCTGTGATCTGCAATGATATCAAATTTACTTTATATTTGTATGTGTGCGTCCTCACATTTATATCAGTCATGTTCTTCATTGTTACTATCACAGACACACACACACGTAACCCTTGTACATAATACGCACGCATTATGGGGGCGCGGCTGAAATGGATGTTTCATGTACAAATTACTCTTTTAGTCCTATTTATAGGAATATAGAGATAATGTTTTATCGGGTTTTATTTATAAATCATCGCATTAAATTTTTTAGTTGAATGTACAATTTTACCTTTAATTTATTATGTGTTAACTTTACTTTCATGTGTCATGTGAACATTAAATATGAATAAAGTTATAAAGTTATTGAATTTTAGGGCAAAGTTAACGCAGTTTAAGGCTTTCATTTATTTATATGAAACATGTTGAAAGTAACTTATAAATAAGATTATAGGAATAATTAATGGGTAATGTTTTGGTTTTCAGGGAAAAAAAATAAAATAAAATAGGTAGTGTTTGGTTGGGGGGTTTTCTAGAGGGGTAATTAAGAGTGTTAATGTAATGACATGTTTGGTATGGTGGAATTGAGAGGTGGAATTGGAAATGAAATTCATTTCCTATGTTTGGTATGGTGGAATTGAGGGGTGGAATTGGAAATGGAAATGGAATTCAAAATGGGTAGAGATGAATTCCATAATGTAATCCATTCAATTCCATGGAATTGATTTTTTGACCCCTCATTTTTTCTATATTTATATCCATTTCCATCTCTATTTCCACCAAAATCAATTCCAGCGTACCAAACGAGCCATAAGTGTCACTAGCGGCAACAAGGCGTCCTAATGCAAACCAAGTGCCATAATTCATTGCTTGAATTGTTGATCTTGTAGATTTTCCACTATATATATATCTTCAAAAAATTCTGTAGAATTCAAAACCTGATCATGATCATAATAAAACAAATATCGAATTGTAGTGATAGAGGATGGATTTTAGAAAAATTACAAAAAAAAAATCAATTGCATAACCTAAAATTAATTTGGTCTTTGTGAGAAAAGGCCAAAATTTATGGGTCCTAAGGATAATTTTGGATAAAAGGTTGGAATTTCAGGATGGCATCCTTTTACATAGGATCTAATAATGAAAAGGAAAAATTAGAGTAAAGGATCTGAAATAAATAATATTTATTGTGAAGGATCATAAATATTGAAATTATGTAGAAGGATCAAGAATAAAAATACAAACTTAAAAATACTGAATTTCCCGTAACAGCAATTTTTATTTATCCCCTACATTCTCTCCGACATTATACTTTTAAAAATGATACAAAATTTTAAATTTCATTAAATTAAACACAATTTTCTCAAATTTAGTGGAAGAAATTACACTTTGTTCGATTTATTCAAAATTATATATTCTTTAAAGCTTAACACAAACTTTAATTAAATAAAAGAATTATATAATGTTAATAAAACTTAATATTTTTATAATTTATTATATATATGTTTAATAAATGTTATATAAGTCTAGAAGGTAAAAATAAAATTTACACAGTTTAAAATAATTCAAAGAAAATTGATATGATTTAGTTTTAGAAGAAATTTATGTGTGCTGAAGAAAGAAATGCGTGTAATAAAATTATCTATTTATATTTCTATTTATTTTTGTTTCTAATTGGTCGAGGGCTCTTTTGCCTTGGAAAATCATACAGTTATCTTATGGAGAGTTAGCTACACCCATAAACTGGTTTTGTGAAGACATAGTTTGAGTTTAAAATAACTGGTTTTGTTCTTATAATTTTATGAAGACATAGTTTGAGTTTAAATTTATGAATCAAAACAAATATTCAATAAAATTATAAGAATTAACATCGGTATTATACCTTATGGATATATATATATATATTTGGGACTGAATAAGCCTGTGAATTTTGAACTCAAATATATAAGCCTGGTGATAATATAGATATGGATGTATCTCTATTCCATACTCTTTTGGGAATACATTATGAAGATAACCTGTAATATGCAAGCAAAAAAACCTGCACCATTGATCAATTCATGTAACAGTTATTTAATAAGGAACATATATTGATAACATCTTGAGTTGGAGAGAGTCCTTAAACTTATCGATCCCACTTCTCATAATAATGTAAACATATTAAAGACAAGAGAGAGTAGTTGGAAAGTAATTAGTTAGAGGATGAAGAAAGAGAAGGATGATGGTACTTGTAGGACTCTAATTGGTTAGCTTGTGTTTTTCATTTTTTATTATCATGGACACGCATGCATGTAAGTGGGTAAGGATTCAAAATGTTTCTCATACAACAAATTGTGAGCAATCAAGCTTTGGAGAAAAGAAAAATAGAAATAACAAATGGGGAAATATAAATGAAGAAGAAATGAAGGAAAGAAACATGGAAGCGATTATTGCAAATAATTAATGCATCAAAGTGGCTTATTAAGCGATCTAAAGTATTCTGCTAGTTCATTGTTAAGAAAAAAATTTACATTATCATTGAGAAATTTAATGCACTTTTTAACTATTTTTTTATTTTGATGAAATCCAAAGTAATTGCTAAATTACAAAGTAGTACAATTCAGAGCCTCCTTTATAACTTACGGGGGACACAGGTGAAATGGATGTTTCATATGAAAATTAAAATTAATTACATGAGGTCATAATTTCCTTGGATACAGTAATGTCATATTGAAAATGTCAACTTATTTCATATTATTAATTAATAGTACAGCGTTTTTCTTTTGCCAACTAATTAATAGTACTATGTTAAAGGTATGGTCCCTTTCAATTGCTGGATTATTAATTTCCAACTATGTGAGCTTTCCTTCAACCATCTCAACATCGTTTTGCCACAAGAGGTTCGTGCACTTCAGTTTAGGAAAACGATCTTTTAAATAAAATAAACTATTGAATACTATAACAAATGCTCCGATAATATTTCACACCTAATTCTTGCGGCACATTCTTAAATGAGAAGTCTTGCCTTTATTTTGGATATATAAGCAATATCGTTTTCAAGGAACAAAATATTAGAATGGACCGGTCGGTTTAGGTTGGAAATGTCGAACCAAACGTTGATCCAATCTGGTTCAGCTTTTGAACCCTAGGGAAGTGAATAAACCCAGTGATTCGGCCACAGATGATAGCATAAAAACTTGTTGTCAAGCCTTAGAAATGGATCAAAACAATTGTGATTTCCAAGGATTGCGCTATAGGGTGCAACCCTAGAGTCGTTCTCTACGGAGCCTCGTGCACAATTGGTTAGTTAGCTTGTGATTAAGTTTGCTTTAATAGTGAAAACCGTTTTTGATTCAAAATTGTATAGAATTGAAAATGAAATATAAAACAGTTTCTTTTTTGGATTTTTTGGATTTAGGGAATGCAATGAAAACAGATTGTAAAACTCAAATAAAGATGTTCGATGATGAATTCCCCTTGAAAATGGTTCAGGCTATCATAGTTCACAAAACATGAGGTAAAACAGTAGTTTCGCACTAAATTTCGTAATGAAAACCCAACAACTCACTGGGTCAGAAATTCCATGCAATGAACTCCATTCCATGAAATCCTTTAAAAACACTTAGTGTATGTAAAGAAATTGCCAAGTGAAAAATCCAACTCGACACAATATCTCCTCATATATCAAGCACAACTAGGAAGATAAAAGAGAGCAACAAAGATTTCATTGAATAGGTAGAAATGAGAGTTCACTCTACCAAGTCAAGCACAAAGCAAAATCAATACATAAGTAATCGAAGTTTGGCTCGACTGAGACCAAGTATTTAAGTATAAATCACAAGTCATAACTCAGAAACTATGTAATCTATAACATAAATACAGATTAAAACTACTATTCCCCTTTTAGCACTTTGAACGCAAGCCATCTTCATCTGCAAGAGGAAGGGGGAGTTCAGCTACTCATAGCAAGCAACTCAAAGCTTTAGATGGAAGATTGGAAGTGCATGATGGTATGAAAGGTGAAAATGAGGTGAGGCTAGGGTTGAAAGTGAAGTAGATGAGAGAAAATGGAAGAAGATGAGAGGAAAATAGCTTTCAGATGTGGTGGTTGCCTCCTCTCTGGTTCCCCTCGAAATTTACCCTAAATAGGGTATATTAGCCGTTCTAGGTCGGGTCCATGAAGTGGGTCCGTTATTCTTTCCATTTGGACCCTGATCTGGTGCTGATCCGCGATATTCGTCATGGCGAACTTGAGGTTTAGCCGTGATGAACCTCTCCCAAGAGTTCTTGCTCTCTTGCTTGATCTTTGGCCGTGGCGAATAATTAATTGCGTTGCGGTGAAATGTTCCGGAGGTGCTTCCTTATGTCCTTTGCCAGAGTTTCTGAAACGAAATAGCAAACAATTGAAGTATCACTTGCTTATGATTATAATTAAGTGCAAATGTATCATTTTTCATGGCAAATGCACCCAAAATCAAGCTAATCAAAATCAACAACTCTAGTTTCCAAATTAAGCTCAAGAAGGGTCATGATTGGTCAAAAATGCAATAAATGCTTTGGAAATTCAAGCAAAAACACTAAAGAAATAAAGCTGAATCAAATTCCCCCACACTTAAACCTTTGTACTACTGGATAAAGCTTTTCAAAAACTTTTAATGATCAATGCATTCAGAATCTATCCACATGAGTACAGGACTATAGAATTCAGTAAAAGCATTTGCCAAGGACTTAACAAGGATCAACAAGGTAGAGGCAAAGCAAGTGATCCCTGAGAGAGTTCAATTCAAGAGACTGAATAAAAGAGATGTCCTCTCAAAAAGTAAAAATATTTCTCTCTCATCTCACTTAGTAAGGACAATTTCACTCATAGTGTGCTTAATTAAATTTCTACCATAAGCTTGTAATTTTTCTACCTCTCTACCACAAGATCAATACAATGTAAATCAAGAGGGCTTTGGGGGTTAAAATGGATAATAGAGGTTAAAGATCATAAAATGGAGTTATGAAAGAAGTTCTTGAATACACAGCATTGTAGAAAGCTAAAAATGCTTTTGCAATGCAAGAATTTAGAGAAATATGTATTCAAGCATATGAATAATTTTTAACAACAATTTCTCTTTATTGTTCTTTTTTCTTCTTTTCTCTTTTCTCTTCTTTCTTTTCTTCTTTTTTTTCTTTTCTTCTCTTTTTTTAAGAGATTAATACACACATTAACTAAAACTATGCTTGCATATAAAGATATAGTTTTCCAACGCTGGTTTCCAAAAATGATTGGCTCAAAGGGGTGGCAACGGTTGAATTGTGTTGGGTTTGTGTTTGGGAAAAATGAAGGGGTTTTGAAATGAAGGCCTCTATCATTTTCACAGAATATTGGATTATAGAGCTTTGATTAAGAATGAAGAAAAGTTCTAGAGAGATTAAATATTAAGACAGACCCACACTAATCAAAGGAAGTTATGCCCAATTATCCTCACGACAAGGCTAATTCTCAATTAGATAGTCTCAAGAATTAAAAACACGCAGAGTCATCTTAAAATTGCATCAACATTGCTCCTTTGTTAATAACTTGAAAACGCAATTAACCAAAAGCTTTAATCCTTTATAATCATGAATCAATTTCCAAATGCATTATCTGTGAAAATCAAAGTATATGATGTATGCTCCGAATTATTAAAGGCATAAAGGTAAGATGAACCCTTTATTTTGAAATTTAAAACTGTTTTTTTACTGCACTGAAGTGTTCGCCGAGGCAAAACACACCCGAGAGGTGAGTTACGTTATTTGGACGACTTACGCCGCGGTGAACAACCAATTTGGTCACGGCGAAAGTGGTCCAAGAGCAAAAATGCAGTTCAAAACTTCTTGCAAATCAATTTTCTTTGCGAAAAATTTTAAGAAACCTAAAAATTTCCAAAGTTTAAAACAAAATGACCCAATATTTAACCTTTAAAAATTCCAATTGCATGTTAAAATTCAAAGTAAAGCTTGGAAAACCTAAATCCTAAATCCCCCCACACTTAATTCAAGCATTGTCCTCAATAATTAAAGGAGAGGAGTTAGTGCGGAATTCACAAGCAATACCAGAAAATCATGCAAGAATGCAATGAAACACGGAAAACATCAAAGGAACTATACAAGCACAGAAAACAATCACTTCAGACCCCAATTTGATGAAGCAATGGCTAGAGGCAAAGCAAGAGGAGCTTATTAAATTCACAACAAACTTAAAAACTTCAACTAAACTAAATCCTACTGGAGAGCTCCTCCCCCACACTTGTTTTCATAATTACCATTTAAGTTCAACTAATCATATGACAATAAGAAGAAAACAATAGAGGAAAGAGACAACCTTCCACTTAAATCTCCTTAGACTCTTGTAGGAGAAGTTCTCATCTTGGATGATAAACATGAATTTCTTTATTTCAACTCCCCCTACGTTAGACTTTCTTGGAAGTTGCTCTTGATTAATGAGTAGAGGCATTGAAGCATAGGACTTGTAACCATGACCTTAGTGTGATTATGCAAAATAAATATTGGACTAACAGCAGTATCTAATCAAAGAATGCAGATGTGGAGAGATATAGAGTTAATTGAGAATATCTTAAGAATAAAAATCTCCAAGTATAAATCACAATCAAGAAGGTCAATGGGATTCCCTTCAGTAGGAATCAAGCAATCAATCAAATTGTTAAAATCTTTTTGTGCCTGCAAAGTTGATGTTAAAAATTTACAACTTTTGGAGCTTAGCACATCATCTATGCAATCACTAAAGGATTCATCTTCATGAAAGGATTCATTCTCATTTACGATTTTGTCCCTTGAAATTTTAGAATCCTTACTTAAGGGATCATCCTCCACAAGTTCATGCTTATCAATTTTATCATTTCTAGTACTATTTGATGTGTCATGTTCTTTATCACTATTCTTGTTATGCCATGCCACAAGTTTATCATTCTTTTTATCAATACAAAGCATGCATAAGACATCAACATCACAAGAACAAGATAAAGTCTCTTTTAATTCAATATCCCCATCATGTCTAGTACTAGAAAGAAAATCATGACCATCATATAAGGAGGTAGTGACAGTGCAAGCAACATCCCCAACTAAAGCATCATATCATGCATTCAAGTGAGTATTATCATTTTTAAACATATGAGTACACTCAACAACAATGTCTTCATCAACCTCATCCTCACTATCATTGATTGAAGGTTCAGCAAAGCTAGTAGTGATGAGAGGTGAATTATTCTCCTCAAGTATTGGAACAGTATTACCTAGAGGTTCAGGCGCTCGAGGACTCTCCACATTTGCATTGACACTTGACGCTTGAGTCTGAGCTCCATGTTCATTCTCTTGTAGTTCTTTAAGCCAAGGATTTCTCTCTTCACCTCCAGTCTTTATCCACAGTATATGATCGTAATATGCAGTAAAGAATTCATCGATATCTACCATCTCCATAGAACTTTCGGTTGTTCCTTGCATGAGTAACACAAGGTATTTCTCCTTGAGCGTATCATACTTTATTGTTAAGGTATTAGTCAGGTCGTCCAAGTTATGGGAAAAAGGTAATATATCTAGTTCACCTGGTTGACGTGTGATAGGTTTGGATAGAGGATAAGGTTCACACGATAATTGTGGTAGGTGGAAAGTAGGTTGGAGTTGATGGTTATGAAGTGTGAATGAAGAGTTGGAGGTAGGTAGGTAGGATAATGAAGGAAGTTGTTGATATGGTTCATATTGTGGAGGGAATGGGTTATATGATGGTTGGCTTAATGGTTGCATATGTTCAAAATATGGATTATATGACGGGGACGGAGGTTCATAATATGGTCTATGAGGTGGAAATGATGGTTGGAAGGTTTGGAATAAGGGTTGGTGGTGAGGTTCATAATGTGGGATGGGAAATGGTTTACCATCTTCATGGCCAAGTGAACATCTCTTTTGATCATGAATCCATGTTTGGAGATCCTTTTATCGATGCTGTATAGATGCAAGGCTTTGAGAGAAACGATCTTCCATAATTCCTACAAAAGAATGAGAATTTGGGGGGAAAATAAATTAAAACATTTCATGAAAGATGTAAGTATGATATGTATGTATGAGTAGGTATGCACTGAAAGTGAAATGAAATGGATGAATGAAGTGTGAAAAAGGAACTTTGGCCGTGGCGAAAATTAACTTGCGTCGCAGCGAACAGTACCCGAGGGGGTAAAATAGGTGAAAATCGATTTTATGTCGCAGTGAAGAACTCTTGAGAGGATGCTCTCGTTAAAATGAAAAGTTGAGTCATGGTGAAATGTGAACTTGGTCGCGGCGTACTACACCCGAGAGGGTGTTTTCCTTCAAAATCAAAGTTGGGCCACGACGAAACACAAAGTAGGCCACGGCGAAAGTGCGAAATCTGATGCAATATGCAGATGGAAACTAGTGTCTTTTGTTGTATTTTCTAAAATGCAATGTTATGCTATACACAAGTCAAATCTATACTATAGACAGATGCAAAATTGAAGCAAGTAAACATGCAAAACAGCAAACAAAAGGCACAAGCTAGCCTAAACTAATTGCTTAGACTCCCCGGCAACGACGCCATTTTTAATCCGGCCACAGATTATAGCATAAAAACTTGTCATTGTCAAGCCTTGGAAATTGATCAAAATAATTGTGCTTTTTAAGGATTGCACTATAGGATGCAACCCCGGGGTCGTTCTCTATGGAGCCTCATGCACAATTGGTTAGTTAGCTTGTGATTAAGTTCGCTTTGAAAGTGAAAACCGTTTTTGATTCAAAATTGTATATAATTGAAACAGAAATATAAAACAAAGTTTCTTTTTGGGATTTTTTGGATTTAGGGAATGTAATGAAAACAGATTGTAAAACTCAAAAGTTGTCCGATAATGAATTCCCCTTGAAAATAGTTCAGGCTATCATAGTTCATAAAACATGAGGTAAAGCAGTAGTTTTGCACTAAGTTTCGTAATGAAAACCTGAACAACTCGCTGTGTCAGAAATTCTATGCAATGAACTCCATTACATGAAATCCTTTAAAAAATACTTATTGTGTGTAAAGAAATTGCCAATTGAAAAATCCAACTCAAAACAATATCATCTCAAATATCAAGCACAACTAGGAAGATAAAAGAGTGCAATGAATATTTCATTGAATAGGTAGAAATGAGAGTTCACTCTACCAAGTCAGGCACAAAGCAAAATCAATACATAAGTAATCCAAGTTTGGCTCGACCGAGACCAAGTATTTAAGTATAAATCACAAGTCCTAACTCAGAAACTATGTAATTTATAACATAAATACAGATTAAAACTACAATTCCCCTTTTAGCACTTTAAACGCAAGCCATCTTCATCTCTAAGAGGAAGGGGGAGTTCAGCTACTCATAACAAGCAGCTCAAAGCTCTAGATGGAAGAATGGAAGTGCATGATGGCATGAAAGGTGAAAATGAGGTGAGGCTAGGGTTGAGAGTGAAGTAGATGAGAGAAAATGGTTTTTAGATGTGGTGGCTGCCTTCTCTCTGGTTCCCCTCGAAATTTACCCTAAGTGGAAGAAGATGAGAGGAAAATAGTTTTCAGATGTGGTGGCTGCCTCCTCTCTGGTTCCCCTTGAAATTTACCCTAGATAGGGTATATTAACCGCTCTAGGTCGGGTCTAAGAAGTGGGTCTGTTATTCTTTCCATTTGGAGCCTGATCTAGTGCTGATCCACGATATTCACCGTGACGAACTTGAGGTTTAGCCGCGATGAACCTCTCCCGAGAGTTCTTGCTCGCTTGCTTGATATTTGGCCGTGGCGAATAATTAATTGCGCCACGGTGAAATGTTCCAGAGGTGCTTCCTTATGTCCATTGCCAGAGTTCCTGAAATGAAATAGCAAACAATTGAAGTATCACTTGCTCATGATTATAATTAAGTGCAAATGTATCATTTTTCATGGCAAATGCACCCAAAATCAAGCTAATCAAAATCAACAACTCTAGTTTCCAAATTAAGCTCAAGAAGGGTCATGATTGGTCAAAAATGCATTAAATGCTTTGGAAATTCAAGCAAAAATACTAAAGAAATAAAGCTCAATCACCCAGTATCAACTATCGAACCCCTTATTAGTCCAGGTAACCAGTCGGGTTAGATTGGTTCTTTTGGTTATTATTGTTTTTCTAAAAATATCCTTAAAACAATATTTTTCTATATTTTTAAAATAATAAAAAGACTTAAAAACAATATTAGTGTGTCATTTCCTTGTTCTTCAATCTCCTTTGATGCTCGCTCGTTCACTACAAAAAAATGTTTTATTCATGCAGATTTTCCTGCAGATTTTAATCCGCAGGTATAAGGTTCGTAGAAATTTATTTTCCTGCGAATTTCAAATCCGCAGGTAATTACCAGCGGATTTTTCTGCATGTAAAATCCGTAGGTATATTCGCAAGTAAAATCCTGCAGAAAATTAAAAAGTGTTTTTTAAATAAATATGGCTATTTTATTCATTAGAAAATCTAAAAAAGGACTACAAAATATTTTTACCATTAAATAAACTTGAATGAACCAATGTCATAACCAAAAACATATATTTCATTAAGAATTCACTAAAGTAAAATATACATATGGACGAATGTAATGTAGCGTATCAAGTCTCCGTAAAATTCACTGGACGAATTTAAAAATTGCCCCCTATGTTTACACATTAAAGAACACTTTGAACAATTATAGACGCAATTGGTAATAAAAAAATTATGGACGTAGCTTCAGTGAATCAACGAATTCATTGGAGCATATTAAATCTCCTTCAACTGGTATGATAAGCACATAAGCTCACTCTCTCTAGCTTTAGTGAATTCATTGGAGTATGCTCTTGCAGGATCAAACAAGAATTTCACCATACGCTTACTCTCTCCACGCCACTTTGAAGCTAAAGTGGCAGAAGACACATTGAGGAATGTGGTGCCACATCCAGTAGCAACTGCTTTGGCTAAGAGCGTCTTCCCAGTTCCTGAGGAGGACCGAACATGATAACACCTTTCCATGGTCTTCTAATCCCCTGCAAGCACAGATACAGTAAACTTCACAAGACTAATCACCTCTATGCACAATAAGATCTAATTTCAATTGAAATTAAATGAACTTAAGATTTTATCAGCAAGAGCCTCTGTATTGTTGAATCCACGCTGAGTAAGGCCTACTACATTTAGACCATGAAGTTCAACTCTTTCTCCAGAAACCATCATGTATTTGGGAACATCTTGTGAAACTTTCATTTAAGCAACAATGAGACATCATAGCTGAAGCAATTCATTTGGCATAAACTCACTGTAGAAGTCCTTTGTTTAACAAGTTCTTCAAAAGAACCTTCTAGTAATAGTGCCTTTATATTGATTATTATACCTTTGTCTAATCATGGTAAGAATGCCAAAATCATAGTTCAGCAGTGAATAAAGAAGATAAGGTGTTTTAAGCCAGTAAGTTTTCAAGGAGCTCACAGCTATAGCAAGAAAGACATTTTTGAGCGTTTGTGGTTCAACGTCCCAAAGAGTATTAGCCAGTGGATCATTTATTGAAGTTGACAGCCATTACTGCTCCTGATCAGCAACACTTACATTATATGATGTAAGATTTCAAATATGAATGAATAAAATTACATTATTAAGTTATCAAAGAAAGGAAAAGTGTAAAAAATGTCAGGAAGAATAAAATTCATGTCTCAAACTTTAGTTTATTCAATGTGGTGGGTAGCAAAAGAGTTTTAAAATTGGAAAGGGCAAATTCAATTCAAAGGATATATATATATATATATAAGCATTGAATCAACTTACAAACGCCAAATTATGAAATATCCATCAGCTGATTTGCATCTCTTTTAATTAGAAATAAAAATGACTGAAAGTAATAAAATATAAATGAACACAGGGTAGATTTTATATAATAATCTGCATGTTAGTAATGAGACAGAATTGATAAAGCAACAGGTGCCGTGAAACCGAACAAAACCTAACCTCATTAAGGTAACGCTTCTGAGAATGAAAATTGTCACGGTAAACCACCTCTTCGGGATCTCTAACATGCTTGGTACCAAGCGATGAAGTTGAGGATGATCCAGCCAAGCTCAATTCAGAACCCATCATTGTGTCTATCCTGTCTGAACTTAGAACTCAGAAGTGACATTTGAAAATTTGTTTATGATTAAGTGGCTGTGACGCTAAGGGATTGCAAGGTCAATTTAAGCCAAAAACAACCATTCGTCCAAGGTTGCGAGGAAAACAAGGACCAACAGAGTGAAACATGGAAGCGATGAAGAATGTCGCCAGAGGAGGTTGAGACACTCAATGGATGGAGAATGAACCTTGGCGGAGCTACGCATCGCAGAGAAGGAGAAGGAGAGAAGAAGGAAGAGCAGCAGAAGAAGCTCGGCGGCAAAGAAGACACAACCCTCAACCGATCTGTGATGAAAATTTTAGAGAAGGAGAGGGAGGAAGACGTAAAAGGGGTGGAGGGAAAATATGGGATGAAAATTTTGGGAATAGTTTTTTAAAGCCCTCTTTTTTAAATTTCATGTGGATATAGATCTGCAAGTAATTTCCAGCGGATTCTAAATCCGCATGAAAATTACCTGCAGATTCAAAATCCGCAGGTAATTTTTTTCAATTTTTTTTAAACTTTAATTTACCTGTGGATTTGAAATCCACAGGAAAATTATCCGCAGGTATTTTTTTCAATTTTTTTTTTAAACTTCAATTTACCTGCGGATTTGAAATCCGCAGGTAATTTTACTAGTGGTTGCTATCACTCTTGGGCATCATGGTGGGTTGTCATTGCTCTTACAATGTTGATCCTTGCTCTTGCTCCTTGCCTCCCTCAACTTCAACCTTCCTCCGTATCCTCTTCTAATAAGCATCTCTATTCCTCCTCATTCTCTCCTCTCATTTTTTATTCTTTTGTGAATCGATCAGTTTTGCTTCTTTGACAAATCCCTTCCTAATGGCTTTGTTGAAGATGAGGTGATAAATGTAATATCCACACTTTTCTGTAATTAGAAATAAAGGGTAAACAAATAGCTATAGATGAATTAAAAGTCTAAAGAGATAATGGAAATGAAAAGAAAGGGTAAAAATATCAATTTGAAAAAGGTAGAAAGATAAGGACCAGAGTGTCATATTGGAAATTTAGGGATTAAAGTGTTGTTCTAGAAAATAGGGACTAAAGTGTTATTTTGAAAATTTGTGACCAATTGTCATTTTGGTAAAGCAATGACATTTTAATAATTTTGAGAAAGGTCAAAAGTTATTTTGGAAATATCAGAAAATTACCCTTGGCATAGAAAGATAGAGAAAAATTCATTGATAAGTAATTGAGTTTGGTTAAGGTTAAAATGACAAAAACAACATTTATGGGAATTTTGAATGTTATTTTAATATTTGATTATTTAACAAATTTTTAGACAAATATAATTATTTAAAATACCCATAGGTTTTAGATATTCAGTTTTAAAGTTGACCAAAATAATTCAAGAATTGTAGTATTTTATAAAATTGTTTTTAGGTTAAAAGTAAGAATGATTTTCTAAATTGGGAAAGAAAGGTCTGGAAAACCCCTGAATTAAGGATTTCAGAAGAAAATGTATTAAGGACATTTCTGGAAGTAATTTGAGATAAGAAAAATTATGGGATAATCAGATAAATTTTAGAAATTTTTAATGATTTGGCACCAATCAAGTGATAAGGGGATTCCCGAAAAGCATTTCCAAAAGAAAATACTTGGATAAAGTGAGAATAAAGTAACTTTAATCTCATAAAGCGTGGGGAATAGAAAGTGCCACTTGGTCTCTTCAAGCTTGAAGGCTAAAATCAAGAATATATATTACAATAAGTGACAGATTATATCAGTATAAAATTGTTTTATCAGTATAATTAGGCCCCACATGACTTAAGATCACATGACTAGATTTTTTTTTGAAGTTCTTCAAACCTTCAAATCTGCCCATAAGGTCGGCCAAGAGCAAGAGAAAGAGAGGGGCAAGGAGGCATGCTCAAGGATGAAGAAAAGAGAAGAAAACAATCCAAAACTCAAGTAAAATCCATGTTCCATGTCACACCTTTCTTCTCAAACTTTATCACAAATTAGAGACATTAATTAAACCACTTGAGACCATTACATAATATAGGATTAGTCATGCAAATGAATTTCAAAAATTTCTCACACAAATTACTATTAACTGGTAACTTGAAAATTTTGGTCAAATTTAAAAATTCATAACTAATTCTAAAAAAATTGAAATCAAATTATTCAAGTCACCAAGTAAATTATATTCAATTTCTTACAGGAAAAAATACAAGTTTGACCAATTTCTTGTTCAATTTATCATGTGACCATTCTCTGTTCATTTGGTCATTTTTCAATTTTTCGGATTTTCCCCTTTAACTTTGGAAAATAATAAATTTCTACATACTCACCCAAACTTAGGAAAATTTAGCTCATTTTAAAGCTTGGAATTTTTTGCAGTTTTATGGAAAATTTCAAGTCATTTGGACTTAATTTTCCCTGTTTCCTCATTATTTGGGCTTTTAACAAAGGGTGTTGGATCCATTCTTGATTTTTAGCATGCTTAATTCTTTTCTAATCATGCATTCCATGTCATGATGTCATTAACTAACTTACTTGGTAAAAATTTACAACACATATCACATACTTTATAGTGTAGGAGTTTAACATACATCCATCCAAAGGTCAACTTAAGCAAAATATAGGGACATGCTTTAACATTTACAAGTTTTCCACAATATTTAGAAGCCACCCACCTAGTCTTGAACCTCCTTGCCTTTGTCCATTGAACTTTAGCCTAGGGTTAATCATTGAAAAGAATGATATTTCAAAGAAATACCAATCGCAAATAATTCTAACACAACAACATGCATGATTATAAATATGTAACATTAACATGCCATGAAACATCAACAAAATGTTACTTTCTCACATTAGCATTCATTGTATAGGCCAAGGTACATCAAGTTTTTCATAGCTACAACCATATACAAGTAATAGTTTACATGTTATCGGGCTACAACCCTCATCAATCATGACCAAACAACATACACAACAATCAAATGCAATGTAAATGTAAAAGTTAGAAAATTTGCTACCTTGGTAACTTGACTTTCCAATTGACTTTAGTAGCTTCCAACTTGCACTTTGCTAACTTTCCTTTGCAATTCACACTCCTACACAATTCATAATTCTTTTGGCATTAACAACAAGCCATTTCCAAAGTATTACAATATTTAAAAATCCCTAGGACTCAATCTTGATAACTTAGGGTTTCTAACTTTGTCAAAATTGGTTCCAATGCTTCCAAAATTATTTTCTCGCTGCTATCATACACAATTTTGCCTTCTAAATCCATTGGAAGTATCAAAATTGAAAAAAAATCACACTTCTTCATGCAAAACCCCTGCAGACCAAAATGTCACAGAAAATTGCAAAAATATGATTTTTCAACTTCTACTTTCATAAGCATGCATAATTACTTTCCTCAACCATTTTCCCATGATTATTTAGCATCAAACATACCTTTTCAAGCAGGCCAATTTCGTGCAGCCCCTAATAAATAGTAACTTTATGCTAAAAATTCATACACAACTCAAACAAACACAAAACAACCACAAATCAACTCCAAATCATTCATAGAGTTGTTTTGTATCATTTGTTTCTTCTAAATCTCTCTCTTTCTAATTTTCCTCTCTCAAAACCTAAATTCTATCATCTTCATAATAACAACACAATCATTTTTGGAGAAAAATAAATCAATAGAGTTGGAGAGACGAGCCCAAGAATCAAGAATATAGGATATTTCAATCTTAAAACATAGATTTACCATAAGATTTGGCTTGAAACTTGATCTTTTTGCTTGTTCTTGCTTATCCACACCTTCTCTCTCTTTTTCTATGGATGCACAAAATTGTGCAGAAAAATGGAGACTCTGAGATTTAATAAAAGATGACCATGCATTAAGTTAAGCTGTAGGGCTCAATTCTACTAATAAAGTAACTTTACACGATAAAGCAACTTTATTCGGATAAATTATACCACATTGTTATAACATCTTCATTTGATTTTCATCTTTACATAAGAAGAGCACAAGTAGCAAGATATGGATCACTCTTCTTACTTTACAAAACTTTGAGTTTCCATAAAGTTACTTTATGGCATCAGAAATGCTTTTTGGAAATCCTAAGACCACTTAATTGATTTAGGGTCATTAAAAATTATAAAAATTTATTTGATACTCAAATATTTTTCTTTCCTCAATTTGATTTCTAGAATTCCTTTAATAACATTTTGAAGAAAACCCTAATTCAGCTTTTTCCGAACCTTTTTCTTTCCAATCCAAAAAACTATTTCTAACTTTCTCTTGAAAACAATTTTATAAATTACTAAAATTTTCAAGCTATTTTTTTCACATTCAAAAATCAGATATTTGAGGCCTCTGGATGATTTAAACAATTATAGTTGACTAATTATTTATTAAATAGTAAAAATTAAATAACCATTAAAATTCTCATAAAAGTTACTTTTGTTATTCTAACTTAAACAAGGCTTCAATTATTATCAGTGAATTTTTCTCTATCTTTTGGAGTTCTGTGAAATTTTCTAATATTTTGGTCAAATTTTGACCAAACTATCATTTGACTCTTTCAAATTTACCAAAATACCATTACTTTTGCAAAATGAACATTTTACCCTTACTTTTTCTACATTTTGAAAAATGACATTTTTACCCCTCCTTTTCTTTCTATTTTCACATTTACCCTTTCTTTTCACTCTCTGGACCCTTAATACATTTGTAACTATTTGTTAAGCCTTCATTTTTAGTTATAGAAAATGGAGGATATTACATCTAACCATGAAATTTTTCACATTTCTTAATTTCTAATCATCCTCTTCTATCCTATTGGTTTGGTTTTGGTTGAAATCGTATGTTTGCTGTTGTAAAGTTTAGGTCCCATAATGTTTTAGAGAGAGAAAGTGAAGATGAGTGGGATTTATATGAAATGGATGTTAGAAATCAACTCTGAATGATTTGGTGCATGTTGATGGTTGGTTTGAGTTAGTTTGCGTTTGTTTTGAAATTTTGGTATAAAATCACTATTACGATGAGAATGTTGATGGAGCTTGTTTTGATTTAGTTTGAGCATGTTGATGGTACGTTAAGAATCTTCCTCACCTGAGAGCCTTGGTCATATGTCTTTTTAAGTGCTACCTATTTGTTTATCAAGTGTGTGTGCCTCATTTGAAATTCTACAATTGTTTCTCCTTCCTTCATCCTGAGCAGGTCATACTCAGTGGTTAGAGTGTTTACTCTGATCTCCTTGATAGCCTCTTTTCCTTTGTATGCTATCTCCAGTGCTTCCCACATTGGCTTGGCAAGAGGGAGAGTTTAGATTCTGAAGAAGTCATCTTCATTTAGGGTAACCAACACGAGAACTGCCTTTCTGTTGAGTAACACCTTCTTTGAATCTTCTTCATCAAACTCAGTTCGTGTTTTCAGAACTAGTCTATCTTTATCCTTCTTCTTTGGAATAAAGTTTCCCTGTTCAAAAACACCCCGTAGATCTAAGTGAGTAGTCAAAATAAAATTTTGAAACTTAATTTTTCAGAACGAAAATCTTTGACTATAGAAAGCTTGAGGTCTTGTAATTGAAGCTCTGTTAGTCATAACGTAGTCACTGAGAGTATTTCCAAAATACCATTTGGTCAAAATTTGACCAAAATACCCTTGGACTTTCTCTTGTTTACCAAAATGCCCTTGAATTCAATAAATAGCAATTCAGTCCCTTAAATTTCAGTATTTCCAAAATAACATTTTGATCCTTAACTTTCATACCTTTTCTTATATTCTCTGGGTCCTGATTCAACATCTCCTTACTCGTTTAGCCTTTATTTTAGTCATAGAAAGTATGGATGTTGCACCAACCACCTAAATGACATCGTTTCACCATTCATTAAAAAATAATAAAAAATTTGAAACTGTGCTATTGAAAAAGTGCAAACTAGGTCCAAAATGAATTGGGCCTCATTTTTAGCCCATCAACATTAAGGAATAGGCCATCGGTTTAGCCCAAACACCCAAAAAAAAAAGAAAAAGAAAACGAAAAAATCTGAACTGGCACGAGGAGCCTATTTAAAGCTCTTTTAGATGTGTGGCTAGCTCATCTCAACAACACATGGAGTGTAGAGCACGCCCGTCTAGTGCATGGGATGCATAGAGGCTTTTAAGGCAGCGCATACACAACATATGCCATCTTCAAAGTGGACTTACTCTTTTTTTCACTATTTCTAAATTTTTTCAGTTTCATCTCCTTGCGTGATAGCGCGTTTAGATTGCAAATAAGGCTTATGTTGTTTTTAAAAATTCATAAATTTAAGAAGTTCATTTGGAGATGTTATTGGTATATTTTAGAGCTTAAATGAAGTTATTTTAGAGTCTTCTAATGCGATGTTCTATTATTTTTGCACCTTTAACAATGTCAAAATACATTTAATTATTTGTAATATTCTATTTGGGCTAAATTTGAACTTTGAGAGTTTTAAAAACACAAAGGCAAGGAATTTTTATTCTCTTGAATGTGGTCATGTGGAAGAATTTAGACTAAGCATGAACTACCTAGTGATAATTAAAAATGAATAAGTTATTAGCCACATCCCCTAAGTGTTGGGTTAATATGAAGAGCCCAAATTTTCATTTATTTGTGTAATATCTAAGTTTTTTATAACTGGATATAAAGGTGAGGCGAGTAACTAAAGATTATTCAAGGGTCCAGAAAAGGAAAGGAAGAATAAAAATGATATTATGCCAAACGTACAAAAAGAAAAGGGCAAAATGATCATTTTGAAAAGGTAAGGGACTAAAATGTCATTTTGATCAGTAATTTTTCTCCATCTTTTAGGATTCTGTGAAATTTTTTGATATTTTGATCAAATTTTAACCAAAATGTGACTTTTCTTTATACCAAAATACCCTTGAATTTCATAAATGACAATTTAATTCCTCGATTTTCAAAAATTCCACTTTAGTTCCATTTTTAAAATGTCCCTTAGCCCCTTTACGGGAATTTAAATGTTATTTATTATTTATATATTTAATAAATAATTTATTAAATATAATTATTTAAAATATCTATAGGCATGAGAAATATGATCTCATAAGAAGAGTTACTTAGCCACCAAGTAACCGAAATTTGGTCTCCAAGTAAGTATAGGGCAACAATTTTGATAAAGGTTACTCGGAGATTAAGTAAGAATAAAATGGTAATTTTTATGAAGTTATTTAGGCACAAAGTAGGGGCATTTTGGTAATTTTACTCAAAAATATCAAGAAAATTATCCAAGACACATAAATGTGTAGAATAATTCCCTGACATATATTTGAGGCAAGATTGAGGTTAAAGTAGCAAAAATAAGTTCAAAATGAATTTTTATTAATTAATTAATTTGCTAATTATTGAATTTTTAGCCAAATATAATTATTTAAAATATTTAGAGACTCAGATAATTATGGTAATAATGGGAAAAATAGCTTGAAAATTGTAGTAATTGATAAAATTATTTTCAATAGAAAGTCAAGGATAGTTTCCTGGAATGAAAAGAAAATGTCTTGGAAAAACCATGAATATAGGTTTTCTTCAAAAATTAATTAAAGATAATTCGAGAAACAGAATGAGAAAAGAAAAATTATGGAATGACTAGATGAATTTTGGAAATTTTTAATGACCATAAACTAGGCAAGTGATCGAAAAATTCCTAAGAACATTTCCGGCCAGAAAAAATTGTTTTATTCTCACATTTTGGGTTTTTGTTATCATCAAAACAAGGTATCAACACATGTTTCAAGGGAGACGTATTTATGTTGTATATGTGATATATGTTTATTATAGAATCACTGTATAATAAACATCTACATTTCGACCTATGAAAATGGCATGGAGGTATGTTAGAAATGTCACATAATTATGCCGAAAAGAAGTTTACCTTTTTTCTACCGCAAGTATACAGCCAAGTAATATAAAAAGTTATCGTTCTCATGAAGATAATGGCAAAAGTGAGTTAATAAATGCAATTGTACTCTTAATTAGGTTGTGTAAAAAACATTAAGAAGTTCAATTTGTAAAACAATTGTTGGTTCAAAACAAACTAATTTAAAATGCAAAGCAAAAGTTGATTCTAACTCTAAGAAATTGAGACTCTAGGATTACTTCTTCCTTATATACTTCATAAAACTATTTATTTCCCTCTTAATTAGCCTTAATGAAGAATCTAATGTTTGCCTGAGGCTCACAAATATTGGAAAAGCCCTGACAAGTCAAAACCAACATATATTTTCAGAAATTCATTCAATCTCTTGCAACAAGCTAGTGAAAGTAGTAATTAAGTACTAATCTTATGATGACAATACTAGATTATAGGTAAATCTCTTTCCTATCAATAAACTCTCCACTTAATCATGAATTTCAAGTCCAGCATGAGTTTATCCAAGTTCTTTAAACAAGAAAATCTCTTTCAAGCATCATCTCATTCAATAAATCAACTAAATGGTGATCAAGCATTTAGAGACATTAAGAAAAGAATAAAATCAACACATAATCCTTCATTAAATGCCAAAAAGAAGGAGAATAAAAGTTTTAATCCATATAGAGGTTTAAAGTAATCCTAGAAATGAAAAGCTTAGCTACTCATATGTATATATACAGGAAAACTAAGCTTAACAAATGAAAACATCATCAACTAATGAGAAAAAAGAAGAGAAGAAGAAAACTCTAGGTTGGAACTCCAAAATCGCTCTTAGAATCTCTCCCAAAGCTCCCAATCTCTTCAAAAATGCAAAATCCTAGCCAAGAATGGCCCCTAGCACCTCCCTGATGTGAATGATGATAAGCTAGCTGCATCAAGTAAAACATGTAGTTGTATGGTTGTCGTATGCTTCTACACATCTACTATTTTTGGCTGAAGCATGTGGTATAGAGAGCATCAGGTCCTCAGTGGCTTCAGCCAAGATATTTGTTTGCTGAAGCATGTGGTACAGAGAGCATCAGGTCCTCCTTAGCTTTAGCACATGTATTGTTTGGTTGAAGCCAACAAAACAACAACCTACACAGTTTCATGATAGATGATCTTTGTTCAATATTTGCTACTACAAGCTTCATTTCTTGGCCTTTAGAAAATATGACAACTTGTCTTTCACCCTTTACAAAGGAGAGGATGCATAAGTTATCCTTTAATCATAAAATATGTCAAATAAAAAAAGAATTTCTTTAAATTTAACTTGATGCATATTTTCTTATAAAAACTTTTCTTTATGCGCATTTTGTGTTTCAAAAACAGATAAAATGAGAGGAAAATATGCCGGAATACTATCAATTTCTAGGAGTTATCATAAGCATCCATAGAAAGTCATGAAGTGAGAAAGTTAAAAGTGATAAAAAGAGGTCCAATACCTTTGTCAAAACCATAACTTGATATAACAATGGAATATAGTAAATGAAGTCCAATTTCTTTGAAATTTTCCAGAATGTCAAGCTTTAAAATGAGCCTAAATGTGTGAATCTGGACTCGTCATTTGCAAAATGTTATTATGGTCCAAAGTTAGAAGGAAAAACTGGAAAATTGAAAAATGACCAAATAAACAGTGTTTATTCACACAATAAACTATCTTAATTGGTCAAGAAATTGGATAAATTGATATTTTTTTACTTGTAGGGAATTTATTAAACTTCATTTATAGGCTTGAACAACTCAATTTTGATTTTTCCAGAATTAGTTATAAATTTTTAAAGTTGACCAAAAATTCTGAAATTACCAAATAAACAGTTCGGATGAACAGTAACAATTGTAAAGTTTTGAAATTTCACTTGGTTAACTAATTTTATGCATGCAAGGCCTTAAAATGATTCATAATTGGTCTGTAATATAAAATGAATTAAGCTAAGGAATGTGTTATAATTCGAGCATAAAATTCCAAGAGATAACCTAGAAGGAGAAGATCCTAAAGAGGATCAAAAGGAAAATGATTCAAAATAAGGTTCATTTGATCCTAAAATTGTACAAGAGGTGCAAATGGAAGAAAATTTAAAAGATGCACATGAAATAAGAAATGAATATTCACTATCTTGAGAATGTCGGGTAATCCCCAAGGATGTGAAAGTGAATGATCAAATACTTGAGGAAATATTTGATCAAAGTAAAAAGGGTTCTTAAATAAATAAATCCCCAACACTAAAACCTTAAATTAAGGTGATATTCAAGGAAATATGCACCTTAAGCACAGAATATGCAAACCATCTCGTAAAGAAAAAAATAGTAAGCTAAGCTCAATCCAACCTTCAACTTTTGAAATTATAAAATACTTGAGAGCAAATAATAAAAAAAAATGTTTCTGTAAAGAAAAAAAAGATACATTGCACAAGACATTTGAAATATTTCCTTAAGAAAATAGAAAATTTTAAGAAATTGCCGAGAAAATTTAGAATTAATTCATTTTGTTTAGGAATATGAGATTCCTAAAACTTTGTCAAGCAATGGTTATTGAGAACCCTGTCAAATTTGGGTTTGAAAAGCATAAATTCTTAACCCTTTAAAGATTAGTCTGACTAAACTTAAACATGATGAAACGATTATATTGTCTTAATTCTCAAATGATGAGACATTATGAAAAAATAAATTAAAATACATAAAGAAATGTCAAATACTCTTTTTGAGTGGGAGCTCTTGGAAATTGAGTCTTCTAAAAGTGTTATATGCTCTAAATGGGATCAAATTTCATATGCTCAATCTAAGTGGGACCTTTTATAAAAGAAGCTTTTTGAAAGTTATAATTGAGCATTTTATTTGAAGTACTTGTCTTGATAGATAATACTAGCATTGTTGGAATCTGTGTGATGGGGGTACAAATGTATTCTACTTATTGTTGATCCATTAGTGTTATTATTTCTCTAGTCAAGAATGCCACAAGTATATGAAATTGTATACTGTAATGTGCTATATATTGAATATGTTCTTGGTTTAACATCAAATATACATAACCCTATATGGGATGATTTTAGTAATTAAGCCAATAATGGCTACCAAGAACAAGATTACAATAAATAAACTTAATAGAGACAATAGAGATATCTGACATTGTAAGGTCTCGTATAAATAAATAGAAGACATAGTCAAACCATTGACCAAGTGTCATGGCAGTGTTAAAGCTGAGGAGTCAACTCAACATAACAAAAACTATGATACCTATATGGCAAAAAGATGAAAATGACACAAGCACATATTATCTTAAAAAGTGCTATAACAAATAAATAAATGTGAAAAGAAATCAAACATCATTGGCCATGTGATATGTACTGAAAGATAAGTTAGGAGGTACCTTCATTGCAAAGCATGTAAGGTAAACAAATAAGTTTAAAGACCTCATATTGCACAACATCTATATGATATTACCACCATGTCAAGGGAATAGAAAGAATATGCTCATGCATATTGAAATGAACAACAAGCAGCTTGTAATATCCTCTTTTTCTTGTAACCAAGGATAATGACTAAATGAGGGGCTACAGGATGACTAAGGGTCAAAAGGTGAAAAGAGATGAAAAGAAATCCTGAGTTGCCATTTTACAAAAAAAAATATAAGGGCAAAATAGTCATTTTTGGAAAAGTGAGGGATGTAATGGTCATTTTGGGAAAATATGACCAAAATATCAAAAAAGGCCTCAGGCCCATAAATGTAGAGAAAAATTCAGTGATCATGAATTGAGGTCCATTTAAAGTTAGAATGACCAAAATAACCCTTATAGGAATTTTTAAGGTCATCTAATATTTGTCTAATTTTTGAATTTATTGCCAAATATAATTATTTCAAATGCTTAAAGACCTAGAAAATGTACTCTAAAATGGAGAAAAAGGGCTTGGAAAATGATTTATTTTTGTAAAGTTGATTTTAGCCTTAAGTTAGCAACAGTTTGCCTTAACAGTAGTATGAAAGGTTGAAAATCCCTGAATTAGGGTTTCAGTTGAAAATTAATTTAGAGCATATTTGAGGTGAGAAAAATCATGGAATTATCAGTTGAATTTCTTGGAAATTGTGCCCTATGACTAATCATTGTACCTTAAACATTGTTTATTTTATTATATTTTCTCCATTTTATTAGAACAACTTTTGCATATTTATTATGATAATTGCATCCATAGGTAACTATGAATATTGTCTTACATGTCCTTGTCGGTTGTCTATGCGGGAGTATAGATAAAGTAAGACCAGTATGACTTTGATAAAATATGAAGATATGAGTCAAAGTTTTAAGCACTTGTAAGAATACAAGGTGATAGATCAACGCACTATGAGAAAGCTGCATGGATTAAATCATAAGCTTATCTCATATGCAATCACATCACAACGCCCTTTGACCTGAGATCATGATGGATTCCTACATAAGATTCCTGAGCTTTGACATAGTCAAAAATTACCTTTGACCGAGTGATGATAAAGGCTTTAATCAGGTTTAGAGATCTTTCATATAGAGGAATGTGAATGATCAAGATGGGATATGTTCCTTGCATTGGTTGAGAGATATTACTGGGCCATTCGATGAGTGAGTCTGAGAAATGTATGGTCATACTGTAATGGAAAAGAGTTTTTGTTTCTAAGATCACACTACTCAGGGATCTAGAAAGCAATGGTAAGGAATAAGAGGATGACGTCTTCCATATCTTATTATTGACCGAGATATCATGTGACAAAAGGGACATGACATAGTTATGTGAAAGGTTGTATAGTGTTAACGATCCTCATGTGATTTGGGTAGTCGCAATGTCTTATAAAGGTCACTTTTGACTTGTAGGCTAGTATTGTGTTTAGCTCACTAACTTCATATGGGCCTACAAGGTCGCACGCAAGAACAATTCAATATGAGCTTTAATTCTAGAGTTTATTCAAATTATATATATATATTCGAAATGACAATAATACTATACATATAATATTATATATTAGTTTCAATATTTAATTTATTTGATGAATTAAATAACTAACATTGATATTCAGATTTAATTTATAAATATAAATTAAATTCGTTAACTCATTATTTAGATTAATTAAATATATATGATTTGATCAAATAAGATTAATCCAAATTATAATTACAAAATTTGAATTTCAGATTAAAATTAATGAAGATTAATCTTGAATATATTTTGAATTTCGAATTTCAAGATTAATAAAAATTAATCTTGAATATCTTTTTCGAAATCTAAATTTCAAGATAAATAAAGATTAATCTTGAATATCATTTTGAAATTTGATTTTCAAGATTAATTAAGATTGATCTTGGATATCTTTATTCAAATTTGGATTTTCAGGATTAATAAAGATTAATCTTAAATATTTAATTTACCCTACATGAGTTCTATAAATAAGATGACTCATAAACCATATCAAGTATGCAATTCGAATTTGATTGTGAGCCTTAGAAACTCTAGAGAGAGAGAGAGAATGTTCTCCGTCGCCTACTCCGAGTTGGATAAGGCAGCATAGAGGGAGGGACGAAGAGCAACTTATGGGGAGATATTTGTGACCACCCACAGACATAATGATGGGGCTCCCTTGACACGGGAGACTGAAGATATTATTATAAGTTATTTTTAAATTTTTTACTTAATTTTTAAATTAGTTATTTTTAATTTTAATAAGTTTTAATTAATCCTTTTTAAAATACAGGAGCGTATATAACGTATTGACGCTGAACTTAGGGAGTCCCAAGGGTCAGCAATAGATCCATTGTCTCACTGAGGGTGGGCATAGAGGGGTGTGAAAAGCACCCCGGGCGACTTCCAGGGTTCGGGTTTAGGCGACCCGGACTGTTATCTACGAGGGTAGCAGATATGAGGTCTCGACTTTGTCCTATGCTACTGCGTCCCAGGCGACCACATCTGGACCTCGAAAGCACAGTGATTTGGATGTGGACAGAGAGCCACTGCATGTTGAGATCGAGGCGCAGGTGCAGCGACAAGTCGAGGCACAGGGGAAGCAGCGGATCGAATCACGAGTACAGGAGGTAGAAGCCTGAGTACAGACCCAGATGTAGATGCAGATGGAGATGTGGAGGTAGGCTGCGAATGACATGTTGCAGATGGTATATCAATCTACCCATCCTAGCGCTACTCCACCACAACTACCTCCAATGTTGGCCTTGGACCCCAGGCCCCCAACCCTTCCACCAAACCCAACTCCCCCGCCCCCACGCATCTCCAGGATCAGGATGACCATCCCCATCTCCCACCATCCGATAATTTATTTTTATTTTTGTAATTATTTAATATTTGTATTTTTCAAAATTTTTTAATTATTTAATATTTGTAGTTTTAGACTTTTTTAATTGAAATTAACTTTTTATAATCTAAATTATTATTAATTCAACTAAAATATAAATTATTATTAATTCAAATAAATTTAATAATCTAATTTAATCAAATAAATTAAATTGAAATTATAAAATTCAATTTTAAATAAGCAAATTTAGTAGTGATTATTGTTCTATTAGTAGCGGTTCAAAACATATGCAAATTTCAAATTCAAAATACATCCGCACGTGTTTAGCATAGGTATATAAACCGATGCAAATTTGAAATTCAAAATATATCCGCACACAAATAGTATTTCTTTTAGTAGCGGTTCAAGAACTGCTACAAATTTCAAATGCCTTTTTTTGTATCGGTTTTCTATGAACCGTTGCAAATACGGTCATGAGTTTTGTAGCATTTTGTGTATAGGTTTGGAACCGCTACAAAATTGTATTCGTTGACAGATTTCAATTTAAGGCTCAGCTCAGAAACTTCCAAATTCCCATTTCTTTCTTTGATCACTTTCACATTCTCGTTTCTTTCTCTGATCAGACTTCTTATTCTTGGTGATATTGCGATCAATTTTATTTGATGTACTTATGATGGCCAAGTTGTTAGTGTAGGATTTGATCAAGAGGGCAGTAAATTGGTCAGATTTAAAAATTAAAATCACAAACACAGAATTAAAACGAAATCACCGATAAAGCAGAGAGAGATGAACATGAGCAATTTATACTGGTTCGGTCCACCTGACCTACGTCCAGTCCCCAGAGCACATCTGAGAGTTCCAATCCACTAACCAATCACAACTAGGCCCTCCGAGCCTTTACAACAGGGATTATCTCTCCCCCTTACACTTTACATGAAGATAGAGTCTCACACACTCTGTTTTTCCGTCTCAACTCAGCCCAACAACCTCAAGGTCCCAACCTTGAGTTTCTCACAGGAATACAATGAGAAATATCGATATTCACTCTCTGGAAAGAGTAGATGGATAAACACTAAAGCTCACAGAAATTATGAACAAAATGACAAAAAGTAGTGACAGAGAATAACAGCGTATTAAGTTCGTTCTTCTTCGTCTCTGCTACTTATGTCTTTAAAGCTTCTTGATTTATAGTTGAGACTAAATTCAATAGCCGTTACATAGAGTCTGAATGCCCATTAGAGAGAATTTTGTAACCGTTACTCACAGTCGCTGTGTTTGCTCGTCCGTCATTAATAATTCTGCTGTTCCGCTATCGACGGCGGAAGCTCTGATTTCATTCCTCAAACGACATGAGCTGCTTTAATGAAAGGACTAGAAAGCATTTATTAGAGCAGATCAAATTCAAAATATGCTAAGCACGAAAATGGAAAGCTCTGGTAGCATTAGGCATAGCTGTGTCAGAATCCATGTCAGAGAAAAATGCAACTCGAGTTTTCAACATCTCACAACTTGAGTTCTGAAACATTGAGTTTGAAGGTCATGTAGTAAAACTTCCAGTTTTTAGAAACAGAACTTGAGGTTTAAGAAACTTCCATCTGTAACTCGATTTTGCAATTAAAGTTTTAAAGAACAGTTGAAAAACTTTCATTTAAAACTTCAGGTTTTGATTTCAAGTTTTGAAGTCTAGTTGTGAAACTTCAAGTTCTGGAAAACTGAAACTCAAGTTCTATAACATGTTGAAAAACTTGAATCCAAAACCTCAAGTTTTCACTACAAGTTTGTGAAACTTCCAGTTCTGAAAAACTGAAACTCGAGTTCTATAACGTGATGAGAAAAGTTGAAGTTGGAACCTCAAGTTTTGACTTCCAGTTCTGTACGCACGTTATGGAACTTCAAGTTTTGAAAACCTTAGGACTCGAGTTTTTGAACTTGATCACAAAACTTCTTTTCAAAACTTCCAGTTTTGAAAAATAATTATAGAACTTGAGTTTTCAAAAACTGTGACTCGAGTTTCAAAACTCTTTTGACAAATTCAACACAGTTTCACAAACATCAAACCAAATTCCAAATCCTGCAAAGTTTTAACTTCACGATTTGCTTGAGGAAGCTCTAGAACTCATTAAACTCTATTTTCATCTTCAAGAAATAGTTTTGAGCATTCAAACAAAGCTTAGATAAATGGCAACTTAATGAAAATATTATAACACTCAAATTGAGTCATTTAACCACATCATCCTTCAATTAAAAAGAATGCACAAAAATAGTTGTAAATCATTATGCATTATAAAAACTTTTGCTATGAATCAATATGCATTATGAAAACTTTTTGCTCTATTATATTTGACATCATCAAAACTAATCATGTCTAACATTCTCCCCCTTTTTGATGATGACAAATCCTTCATGAAAATATGTATGAATATGAAAGCAGATATGATGATGCAATATATTTTTCATGACTATTTCTCCCCCTATTTGACATCAGTAAAAAGTTTGAAATATCTCTCCCTCTATTTGACATTTGAAATAGATTGCTGAGGTTTGAAAATGAATTTGAAAGAAGGGAGATCTAGAATCGGAATGGAGCATCTGAAAAAAAAAATTTGCAAAGATCTCTTTTAATAAAAATCAAAGACGTTAAAACAATCTTGAAGGATAAAGAGGGAGTTCAGAAATGCTCATTTGTTTTGGCAAATTGATGATTGATCTTTGAAGTCTATTGCCTTCCTCTATTGTTGCCTTCACCATGCTTGTGCTATCTTTACAGCTCATATGTTATTTTCAAGATTATTATATCGAGTTGAGCTTTCATCCATATTGGCATAGGTGATGTTACAGTGAAGGAAGTTCCCATAAATCTTGTGAGCAAGCATCAACAATGAGTCCGATGAATAGCTTCCAATTCTCCTATCATAATATCAAACTCATTCTTGCAAGGAGATTGGTTAGCATAAACAAGTATGAGATATTCCTTTCAATAAAAGGAGTCCAAATAATGAGCATGAAAGGAAAATACATCATCAAAACTAATATGAGAGATGAACTTTTGAAATATAAAGCACAAGTGAATGTGAAGCTCCCCCTTAATGAATGCATGGGTTTAAAAAATAAGCAATAGAGTTTTGTCACATACTCCCATCACTCCTTTTTCAAGCAGGGTCTCTTTCTTATTGTTTTTCATGAATAAACCTGAGACTTGCAAAACTTCGAGTCGACACTCCGATGCTTAAGTTAGTATTGTTAATAATTAAAACAATAATAAATCAACATTTTACTTACAGTTCATTGGGATTCACCATTCCCAAATCTCTTCTGATGTTCATGAACTGCTCTCTGGCCAAAGGTTTAGTGAAGATGTGTAATATCTATAATTTTTATGCTAAATGAAATAAAGGCTAATCTGACGATTAAGATGATGAATTAGAGACGAGAAGTAGATAGCTCAAAAAGAAAGAAAGATTAAGGGCCGAAAGTTCAGGCACAGAGTTCCGTGTGAATTCTAAAATTAAGTATATTTGCCCTAGAAGCAATATGAGGATGGGAAACCTTATAGGAAGGGACCCATATGTCATTTAATAAAAGACCAAGGGCATAAAGGTCTTTCAGTATCAAAAGTAGGGGCAAAATGGTAATTTTGGAAAAAGTAGAGAAATTAAGGGCAAAATGGTAATTATGAGAAAGTTGAAGGGCATTTTGGTCATTTGACAAAGGAAAAGTCATAGTCAAAGTCAAAAGTCAACCAGTTGACCTAAATATCAGAAAATTTACAGATGCCCAATAGATAGATCTCTACTTACGGATCGCAATGACGAAACACGGATTTTCTAAATTCAAATTAAATTTTTAATTATATAATTTTGAGGGGCGAAAAAAAATAATTATTTAAGGTACAAGGAGCCCTCCAAAAATTTAGAGAAAAATATGAAAAATCCAGTGAATTATATAATATTTAATAAAATTATTATCCAGTATACAATTAAGGCGATTTTCCCGAAAATTGGAAAAAAGACCCGAAAATCCCCGAAATATAATTATTTCAAAAATTAATTCTGGACAATCTAGGGGGCATTTTGGAAAAAGGAAAAGGGCTAGAGAATCAGTGAAAAATATAGTATTTTTCAAGGCCCTA
>JANTPZ010125980.1:0-19901 GCA_025593235.1 Vachellia pachyceras | reverse complement strand
AGCAAATGCAAAAAGGAAACTCTTAAAAACAGGAAACTCAAAAGTTACCTAATTTGTAGTAAATGCAAATCTGAAATCTAATTTAAAATAGGAAACTCTTAAAAGAAGGAAATTCAAAAGTCAAATTTTCCAACTAATAAGTAATTTTCGTGCAAATAAAAGCCATAAAATATGATCATCATTTAAAGCCCAAAATGTGCTTATTTAGGCCGAAATGAGTCCTCACATGTGAAGTACTTGGCCCATGCTCTTCAATTTCATGTCTCTAACCCCAAAACTTGATCCGCAGTTCCATTGTTAGCCCAAATGAGATTAGTGACCCTTTTAGCTCGCTTGATTGGACCACTTGAAATTTGTAAAGGCTGATTTGAATTTGATGCGTCATGTTGGATCGCATCACAGAGGCTTATAGTGCTCAAGAAATTCTATAACTTTGAATCCTAACTTATCTACTTCCTTAAGATTCACATGAACAGTAGGGCATAATGGTCTATTCTTTAACCTTTCCTCGTAAGTAGAGGGATTAGAAATGAATATCGAGGAGGTGTTGAAGCCTTTTGGTGCCCTTGGGAGTTCTGGAGTTATGCTCTTTTTCTTTCCTCTTCCTTTTCCTCTTGCCTTTGCCTTGGATGAGGTTGTAACAGTTTCAGGAATAGCACCCTCACTCTCAGTTTCTGAATTTCTAGCAGCAATATGTGTGGGTGCAGATTGAGAAGATGTGATCAGTAATCCCTCCCCTTTTTCCTTCAAGATAGACTTTGGATGGCTAGCACTTGATTTCTGAGTTGTAGGAGCCATAGTGTCTTCAGAGGGCTCTGTAATCCTCACTTTCTTGGTTGGAGGTTGGGAAATCGATTTGGATTGAGAGGGATTAGAAGAGGTAGTGCTTTTGCCTTTCCCAGCAGTTGATTTTGTGCGTGCAATGGGAATTTTGGAGCAAGAACAAAGAGAAATGGAGATAGGGAGTTTCGGCAATGAAGATGGAATAATGAAGATTTGAGGGAATAAATGGGTGTAATAACCTTTAATAATAAGGGGTTTTGTCAAAGAATGGTTTCTAAGTGGAGTTGTAACGGTTTAGGAGCAGTTGCAACAATTAAGGTTGAGAGGATTGATGGTGCTCGAGTGTTAGGGTTCAGTGTTAACTGAAAAGGGAGTATAAGTAACCAGACTCTGTCAATGCTCGAGCATTGATACTTAATGCTCGAGTGTTGGTGCTCAGTACTCGAGTGCTAAGAGTCAGTGCTCGAGTATTGAGACATGAAGATGAATAGATAGAGCAATACTCGAGCATTAGCAACTCGTGCTCGAGTATTACACCCTAGTGCTCGAGCATTATTTTTAGTGCTCAAGCATGGGGTTCTTAAACCACACAGATACTTAGCATATGCCAATACTCGAGTATTGATAATCTGATGCTCGAGTGTTGCACTTCAGTGCTCGAGTACCATTTTATAGTGCTCGAGCATTGAGATCTTGAGTCTAGAATACTTACTTTGCTCGAGCATTGAGATTGAATGCTCGGGTATTACTTGTACTTCCATATTCTGCTCGAGTGCTGGCTTCAAGTACTGTGATATATTCTTTCATTTTACTTGAATGCTCGAGCATTCTTCCATTTGTGCTTGAGTACTCCATCTTTTACTTCAAGAATTTGAACTAATGCTCGAGTGTTCATGCTTCTAGTGCTGCAAGTGCTTAATTAACACACCTGCTAAAACTTTGACAAAATACTCCGAAGCTTAAGTTAGTAATTGTTGATCATCAAAACAACATTAAATCAATCATTAAAACAATTTATACTTACAATTCATTGGGATTTACCATTCCCAATTCCCTTCTAATATTCCAAAATTGTTCTCTGGGTAAAGGTTTTGTAAAAATATCAGCTACTTGGAGATGTGTTGGAATGAATTCAACCTTGATATATTTCTTTTGCACATAATCCCTGATAAAATGATGTCTGATATCAATGTGCTTGGTCCTTGAATGATGTACTGGATTCTTGGTTATGTTGATGGTGCTGGTATTGTCACAAAAAATAGGAATTTCATTGAATACTATTCCCAGATCCTGGAGTTGCTGCTTCATCCACAAAACCTGAGCACAGCAACTTGCAGCTATATACTTAGCTTCTGTTGAAGATAATGATATAGTTGATTGCTTTTTACTAAACCAGGAAACTAAGGCACCTCCAAGAAATTGACATTGACCACTTGTGCTTTTCCTATCAGTTTTGTATCGAACATGGTCTGAATCTGAGTATGCAATCAATTGATCATTTGCTCCTTTTGGATACCAAATTCCAAGGTAAATGATCCCAGCAAGATATCTAAAATTTTTTTACATATTTTCAGCATGAGATTCCTTTGGAGTTGATTGATATCTTGCATACATTCCAACACTAAATTGGATATTTGGTCTACTTGTTGTTAGATAAAGCAGAGGTCTAATCATTTCTCTATATCTTTTGATATCATAATCTTTTCCATTCACATCTACATCAAGGAGTGCTGTTAAACTCATAAGAGTGTCAGCACTTTTGCATTGATCCATTCCAAACTTCTTCAGTAGCTCTCTGAGATATTTGGCTTGATTTATGAAGATGACATTCTTTCTTTGCTTGATTTGAAGTCCATGAAAGAAATTTAACTCTCCCATCATGGACATTTAATTCTACATGCATCATCTAACAAAATGCTTAATAAATAGAGTTGTACCTACTTTTCCTCTAACAAAATCTTTGTTGATTAAGAAACTTCTTAATCTTTCATACCAAGCTCTAGGAGCTTGCTTCAATCCATAAAGAGCTTTCTTTAATTTATAAACATAATTTGGTTTAGAAATCAGGAGGTTGTTCTACATAAACTTCCTCCATGATAAATCTACTTAAGAAAGCACTTTTGACATCCATTTGAAATAGTTTGAAATCCATTAAACAAGGAAAGGCAAGTAATATATGAATAGCTTCTAATCTTACCACAGGGGCATAAGTTTCATCATAATCAATGCCTTCTTCTTGATTATATCCTTTTGCAACCAATCTTGCTTTATTTCTTACAATGATTCCTGATTCATCAAGTTTATTTCTAAATACCCATTTTGAACCAATAACCGGATGATTATTGGGTCTAGGTACTAAGTCCCAAACTTGATTCCTTTCAAAATGATTTAACTCTTCGATAACATTCTTAGGCTCTATTTGTGAGATGAAAGCTGAAAATTGAGCCTCATTAATAAATCTTTTTCTGGTTCGTACACCTTCACTCACCTCTCCAATCAGTTGATCGATAGGATGATTACGGATGTACTTCCAAGCTCTTAGTTGAGGAGATTGGGGATGTTCATCTGATTGTTTATTTTCAAAAACTTGAGATGGTTGACAATCAGTTGAACCATCCTTATTTGGATTTTCAAAACTTTTTGAAACACTCATTTCTTCATCAACATCAGATTTTGTAGGAGGATTAGTTTCAACAAACACTATATGCACATATTCCTCTACCACACATGTTCTTTTGTTAAAAACTCTGTAAGCTTTACTTCTATTTGAGTAACCAAGAAATAAACCTTCATCAGACTTAGGATCAAACTTACAAAGATTATCCTTACCATTATTATGAATGAAGCATTTACTGCCAAAGACATGAAGATATGACAAATTTGGTTTTCTTCCTTCAAACAGCTCATATGGTGTCTTGCCATGTGATGACCTTATGTATGCTCTATTTGAGATGTAGCAAGCTGTTTTTAGAGCATCTGCCCAGAAGACTTGTGACACCTACTTCTCTGACATCATTGTCCGTGCCATGTCTGCCAATACTCTTTTTTCCTCTCCACCACTCCATTTTGCTAAGGAGTTCTTGTTGCATAGAAGTTGTGATTGATTCCTTCATTTTCACAGAAGGCTGCAAGGTCTCCATTCTCGAACTCTCCTCCATAGTCTGTTCTAATGGAAATAATAGACATACCTTTCTCATTTTGGACCTTTTTGGCAAAAATGGTGAATAATTCAAATGTTTCTTTTGTAGAGGTTAAGAATAATTCAAATGGTGAATAATTCAAATGTTAATCTGGAATAATCATCAACGATCACTAGAGTATATAAATTTCCTCCTAAGCATTTTACTCTACATGAACCCATTAAATCCATGTGAAGTAGTTCAAGAGGCCTTTTAGATGAAAGTTCTATTTTTGATTGAAAATATGATTTGGTTTGTTTTCCCAATTGACAAGCATCATAGACCAAATCATTTTTGAATTTAATTTTTGGAAGCCCTTGAACTAATTCATTTCTGATTAATTTGTCAAGTTGATGCATGTTGACATGAGCCAATCGTTTATGCCACAATTGGGTTTCATCAGCTTGACTAACTAAGCAGGAATTTGTAAAATTCTTTTCTAGTTCAGTAGTATAGCAGTTACCATCTCTAGGGTTCTGAGTTGAATGTTCAGCTTTTCTTTATCAATTAAAAGGTCTCGCTTGTTGATGATCAAACATTCTTCAAAGTCAAATATTACCCAATTTCCTTTGTCTATGCTTTAACTCACACTGAGAAGATTATAACAAAGTCCTTCAACATGGTATACATCTTTTATAGAAGCTACCATGGTATTAGCAATTTCACCTACTCTTGTCATTCTTCCTGATTGATTTCCTCCGAAGCTTACTTTTCCTCCATCTTTGGCTTTCAAGCTGACAAATATGCTTTTGTCACCTGTCATATGTCTTGAGCATCCATTGTCAATGTACCACTTGTTTGCTTTGCATACTTTAAGACAAACCTGCGAAAAGAAAATCATTTAACAATTTTAGGTACCCAAGTTTTGTTGGGTCTCCTTGGGTTAGTGTTTGGTGCCTTTGGAACATAAGTTCCTTTTGGTACCCATTTATAAGTGCCTAAAGCTTTATTTTTCCTGAAATAACAATTTATAGTTCGATGACATTTTCTATTGCAGTAGCGACAAAATGCAAATGGTTCTGATGAGTGAACAGACTTTTGAAAGTAGTTTAACTTTTATTGCTATGCTTCTTCTTTCCTTTGTGTAAATCATTTTGAAGAGTGTATCCTATACCACTTATATCATTTGTAACTTTTTTATTTTTCAGGATTACTTGAAGCATTTCACTGCCTTGAGTAAATTTCTGAAGAGTTTTGGATAACTTTTCATTTTCATTTTTCAAAATATTGCACTTTGAACAAACATTGATGGTAACATATGTTTCAACTGATTTCTCTAGTTCTTTGACTCTTTTTCTCAAAAAAGACAATTCTTTAGCAAACTTAAGTAGTTCAATATGCATTTCATCATATTCCTGACGTAATTCATCATAGCTAGATTTAACAATTACCTCTTCTGTTTCAGATTTTTCTTCCTGAGCCACAAGACAAAGGTTAGCTTCTTCCTCTGCCTCACTCTCTTCTTCATCTGAACTGTCACCCTAGATGCCTGAGACACATGCCTTCTTCTTTTTGATGAATTTTGACTTCTTCTTTTCTTTCTCTTTGTTCTGAGCTGCTAGCTGTGGGCAATCAGCTCTCACATGACCAGGCTTGTTGCATTCATAACATATGATTCTACTTGATGTTCCTTTTTGTGGCCTTCAAAAGTTTTGATCCTTTCTGTACATTCGTCTAAACTTTCTGACGACCATTGCCAGTTCTTCATCTTCCATATCATCTTCATCATCCACTAATTCAGGTTCTTTTTCTTTTTCCTTGATGGTTTTGAGGGCCAGCCCCTTTTTCTTTTTCTCTTTAATGTTGACAGCTCCTTTTTGAATTTCTGCTTGCTTTCATACTCAGCAAGACTCCCAAAAAGAACTGCTACATAAGTCATTGATTCTCCACGGAATTCTTCTATGGCTGTGACCTTGGCTTCCCATTTACTGGACAAAACATTTAGGATTTTTCTCACTTGAGAACGTTCATAATATGTTTTGCCAATGGTTGCCAATTTGTTGATGAGATGTGTGTGACGCATTTGGAATTCAACAATGGTTTCTTTATTTCTCATCCTGAGTAAATCATACTCAGTAGTTAACATATTGACTCTACTTTCTTTCACAGCTTCTGTGCCTTCATATGCTATTTCTAGTGCATCCCACATATGTTTTGCTGAAGGTAGAGTGCATACTTTGAAGAAATCATCCTCATTTAGTGCTGCCTGCAACATTAGTATTGCCTTTTTGCTAAGATGAACTCTCTGTAAATCTTCACTATCAAATTCAGCACGTATTTTAGGAGTTAGCCCATCTTCTACCTTCATAGGCACATAGTTTTACTGTTCAAATACATCCCACAGATTAATATTAGGGGCTAAAATGAAGTTTTGAAATTTAATTTTCCAAAAAGAAAATTTTTGGCTATTGAAAGCTGGAGGCCTGGTGATGGAAGCTCCGTTAGTAAGTATATGCTCGCTAAATCCTGCCATGATCACTCTTGAGACTGTTATGTCATTTAAACAAGAGACCTACTCTGATCCTAAATGTTAGAATAGGATTTGACAAAGGGGGGTGAATTGGTCAAATAAAAATTTAACACTTTAAAATCACAAAATTAAAACAAAGTCACCGAGAGTGAAGAGAAATGATGAACACAGAGATTTATCCTGGTTCATCTCCTTAACCTACTTCCAGTCCTTAGAGCACCCCTGAGATTTCCAAATCCACTATCAACAAAGAAATGAGGCTTCACAAGCCTGTACAGTTTGGGAATCTACATCCCTTTCTCTTTTCACTAAAACAGAGTGACACTCTCTGTTTTCTAACTCTTTTTTAGCCCAATAGACTCAAGGTCCAATCCTTGAGTTTCTCACATATTTACAAAGTGTTTTTGCCAAATGATTCTCTCTCAAAAGAGTAGATGGCTAGTAATGAAGCACAAAAAGAAATATTGACGAAATATAGAGAGTGAAGATAAACAGCATTGAATGCTCAAAATTTGTTATATTTCTCTGTATTAAATGCTTCCCTTTTATAGTTGAGAAGTTCTTGAATGTTTGTTAGACTCCATGTAATAGCAGTTACTCTCATCATCGACCATTTGGTTTCTTCATTAATGGCATTTAATGCTACTGAGTCAGACAACGGTGAATGTTGCAGAAGAATGTTAAAGTCTCTGAGCCTTGAACCATGATGTGCTTCTTTCCTCATTTAATGTCTCAAGCTTATGCATTTATGAGAGCAGTTAGCATTCAAAATGTCGTTACACAGATAAGGAAAGTAGGTGTGTAGCATAGGTTGAGTGTGTCAGACATAAAGCTATCAGAACAACAATGCGCGAGCATAGCTTTCTCAATGCTTGAGTATTGTTTGAAAATTTTCAAAGAAAAGTTCAATGTTTTGACACACTGCTCGAGTATTGCATGAAAGTGTTTGAAAAAATCTTAGTACTTGTGTATTAAATCAGGATGCTCGAGTATTGTCAATGCTTTGTAAGTTTACTCGAGTGTTCAGTGAGAGTATTGAGGTGAGGAGTTAACAAAAAAAAAATGAACTTAAAGCTCGAGTGAAAAAATGGAAGTACTTGAGTACTTGAAATGCTTGGAGTGAATGCTCAAGTATTTTCAAAGGGTATTAGTGAACAGTGAAACATTTTGCCCGATGTTCGAGCATTAGAAGCTAGTGCTCAAGCATTACCAATGCTTTCACTCAATGCTTGCAGTATTCTCTTCCAGCACACTGTGAACGGCCTTAATACTCGAGCACTAAGAAACTGTGCTCGAGCATTGGCTCTGCTGGAAGCTTTTACTCGAGTATTGCTTGACATCATTGAAGGAAAAGACTCAATACCGAGTATTACCTTTTCGGTGCTTGAGTATTGTTTGTGTTGTACTGACAATATTAAAAATAAATTCAACACTTGAGCACTGCCTTTCCAGTGCTCGAGCATTGGCCATACTTTCAGCCAATGCTTGGAGTGTTGACTGGAAGTGTTTTTAAAAACCTCAATGCTCGAGTACTGAGAACCTAGTGCTCGAGTATTGGCTTTTGCTGTCAGCTAATAGTTGAAGTATTACATTGCAGCATAGTTTGAAAGTCCTGGTTTAGCCTAATGCTTGATTATTGAGATATAATGCTCGAGCATTGGCAATACTTTCTACCAATGCTTGAAGTGTTCACTAAAAGCATAGATTTAAACTTCATTTTCAAAACATAATGCTCGAGTATTAAATTTCAATGCTCGAATATTGATAATACTTTATGTCAATACTTGGAGTATTCACTGAAAGCATTGATTTTTCTTAAGTTTTAAAACCACAGTGCTAGAGTATTGAATTCCAATGCTCGAGTGCTATTAATACTTTAAAAAAAACATCGAGTATTTTTCATGAAATACAGAATTGAAAATTTTGAACTTCAAGATTAAAAACACAAATCATTTTGTTATCATTAAAACAAGGTATCAACAACTTTTACATTTATATTGTTATTGATTGTGATTGTGCATTTGCCATGTTAATGCTTGTTGATTTGATGAATAAACATGCAAGTCTTTTTTTGATACTTGATGATAATGATGACATGCCATGGCAAATTTGAGAATGTAAAATTGTAAGGTTAGTTATATATGTTAAAGTTTCATGGCCTTTTAATAATGCATAATAAAGGTTATGCATATTAATGTATTAGTGGATTCCATGAATCTCATTCTCCCTTAACAACACTTTTTAAGGTCAAGAATATGAGTAAGAAGCCAAGAAGAGAAAATGTAAGTGTGGAATGCATGACAATCGAAGTAAGAAACTTTGTACAAATAGTTGGGCTCAATTGTGGATGAATGTAGTTTGAATTCCTATATTTGAAGTGTGACACATGTGCTGTATGGATGAGCCAAACATGTTATATGGCATGATATAGACAATGGATGCAAGAAAGGAAAATAAGTATGCAAAGTAGCATAAAAGGGGTCCAATGCTATTAACAAAGAGCAAAGTTAGAGTAGCAGAGAAAAATAGTAAACGAAGTCCAATTGCTTTGAAATTTTTCAGTTAAATACTACACATTTCAAGCTTTAAAATGATTCAAACTTTACTGAATTTGGAGACTAATGCTCAAACATTAGGTGCCAGTACTCAATCATTGGCAATAATTCCTATTATGCTTGAGTATTTGGTGAAAGCATTGAGTTCCAGAAGCACGATGCTCGACTACTAGGTGTCAGTACTCGAGTGTTGGTTGTGCTTGAACCTTATGTTGGAGCACTAAGTGAAGGATTGCTTGGAAAACTGACTTTTGAACTCGATAATCAAGCACTAAGGCTAGTGTAATATCAATAATTTTTCTGCTAACTGGAATAAATGCTAATCCGATAATTATGGAATGAATTAGAACTCCGAGATAGATAGTTCATAAAGAGAGAAAGGTTATGGGCCGGAAGTCCCAAAGTTAAATCTGGCCTGGTGGATGGAGTTCCGTAGGAACTCCAAAGTTAAGCGTGCTCGTCCTAGAACAATTTGAGGATGGGTGACCTTCTGGGAAGGGACCCATATGTCATTTAACAAAAGTCCAAGGGCATAAAGGTCTTTCAGTATTAAAAGTAAGGGTAAAATGGCAATTTTGGAAAAATAGAGAAAGTAAGGGCAAAATGGTAATTATAAGAATATGGAAGGGCGTTTTGGTCATTTGACAAAGTCAAAAGTCAACCATTGACAAAAAAATTAATAGATGCCCAATAGACAAAACTCGACTGCGGAGCATAACCGTGAATCCCGGATTTTTCAGATTCAGACTGGATTTCTATCTATATAATGTTAAAGGGCAAAAAGGGAAAAAATAATTTTTTAAGGTATTAGGAGCTCTCCAAAAATTGAGATAACAATGTAGAAAAATTTAGTGAATTTTATAGTATTTAATAAAATTGTTGTCCAGTGTACGATTAAGGCGATTTCCCCGAAAATCAGGAAAAAGACCCAAAAATCCCCGAAATATAATTTATTTCAAAAATCAATTTTGGACAATCTAGAGTGCATTTTTGAAAAAGAAAAGGGCTAGAGACTCAGTGAAAAATGTAGTATTTTTTAAGGCACTAAAAGAATTTTGCTCTTTGATTGTACATTTTTTAGGGATTTTGGATAGGATAAATTAAATTTGTAAAATTTGAGGAAGTCAAGGGGTATTTCAGGGACAATAATTTTTTTATATTCAAGAGGAAAATATGGAGATTAAATGAGGAAGAAAATATCCCCAGAAAAGTAGAAAAAGATGTATCGGAATAGAGTTATGTTTACTGGTAAAAAGTACAATCGGTAAAAGTAACCGAATGGGATCCAGTTTGGTTAATGAAACAAGATTCTAACCAGCTAATTACAGCCATGATGACACCTTTTTACCATCCAATGAGAAGCAAGCAAATGGCCTTTAGGTGGATTAATATGAGCCCTTAGATCACACTTAAGTATTAAGCTTTAATCTTATCCCTTAATCCCTTTAAGTGTGAATTATTAAGACCCATAATTCCCTCCATCTTTAGCCATTAGGCCAACTCATTTTGGGCAAAAAGAAGAGAGCAAAATACGCCATCTTTGGTGAGGAAGAAGAGGAAAATCCAAGAGAAATATAAGGTAAGCAAGTAAGACACCTGATGTTATATACCAATATCTTCCTTGTGATCTCCTCTTCACTTTCCATGGAGCAGAATTTTGATTTGGTCTCTCTTTCTCAAGTTCCATGGCTAGGGTTCTTGATAGCTAAGGTGAGAAAGAGAGGGATTTAGAGCCATCAATTAGTTGCAAAAGCCTCCTTGACTTGTAAGGAGCATATTGGTATATATTTTGTTGTTGATTGAGTTTTTTTTGTGCTTTTGTAAAATTTGGGAAATCATGAATATATAGGGGAGATGCTGCCCAACTTTCTACTTGAAGTAGGAGAGTTTGAAAGCAAGAATATGATGATTGAAGTATTAGAAGTTGAAAAATCCATGTTGATGGTTGTTTGGGAAGTGTCTCGGCCACAGCTGGAAAATGGGGAAGGAAGTTTCTTTTGATGATTTTGATGCTTCCAATGGATTCAAAATGAGTTTTTGTGTAGGGTATAAGTTACCCCAAGTTTATGAAAGCATTAGAAAATCATAGAAACAAGTTTGATGTTCTAGGGTTTATGAAATTCAAGGGAATGGTTAAAGGAGTTTTACATTGCTTCTTGCATTGGAAATGGCTTATGTTTGATGGCTATTATATTGTCAATTGTGTAAGCAAGAGTTTGGTGCAAGAGAGTGATTTTCAAAGAGTTCAAGAGAGGTTACAAAGCTAAAAAGGAATTAAAGAGTAAAGGTAGCAAAGTTTTCTAACTCTATCTAACATTATTGTGAAATGATCTTAATGATGTGCATGACTTGATTATACTTATTGCATTGTTGAAATGTGTTTATGAGTAATGTTATGCTATGGCCATTTGCATTGATATGTGCTTGATACACATTTTACAATGTTACACATTTTTACATGAACTTGAATTGGGATTTCCAAAATTCTCACTTTCCCCCCACTAACCATTATTTAGGTACAAGTTCTTCAGTGGGCAAGGGGAAAATGCATGATGCATGAAGCAAGGATTTTCCATGTTTATTTATATGGAATTGTGTTGTAAAGTTTATGTATTTTGGGACTTACACATGTTATGTAAAATGTAGTATGAACCTATTAATGTTTGGTTGATGTAAGGTGGATAATTTATGCTTAAAGGACTCCTAATTGCCTGATCAAACATGATTAAAAGAGGTTTAGAAGTTAGGGTTTTAAATGGTGATGTTTGAAAATAAAAAGTTTGACTAATTGTCAAAGTGAAGTTGATCAAACCCCTAACTTTGACCTTTCAGGAAACAGAGCAAATGAACTCCAAATGAGTTGAAATTTTCCAGAAATATTGTTGGCATTTCAAGATTTAAAACAAGGCAAATAACACTGAAATTGGAGTTTTATACATAAGGTTATGGTGTTTCAAAATTTGAAGAAAATCACTGGAAACCCTGAGAAAATTGAAAAATAACCAAATGAACAGTACATTTTCACACATTAAACTGTATCAGTTGGGCAAGATAATGACTCAATGAGTATTTTTCTCTTATAGAGGAAATTATAAGCTTCAAATAGAAATTGGAAGCACTCAATTTCGATTTTTCTAGAATTAGTTATGAATTTTCAAAGTTTGTCCGAAAAGCTGTGAATAGTAACTTTCAAAAGTTGAAACTTTTCCGTTGGAAGGTTTTGGACTTTTTACTCAAATTGAGGCTTCCCTTTGGTTTCAAATCAATATATAATGAAGCAAAAGGCAAGGTTAAGGGGTGTCATAGCTAGTGCTTGAGCATTGATAATGCTTTAACTACTGCTGAGCATACTTGTAAGTATTGTGTTGAAAACTTGGTTTATGGAGCCTGATGCTTGAGCATTGAGTCTCAGTGCTCGAGCAATGAGGTCACAGTCCAGATCCCAGCTTATAGTTCCACTTGCAACGACCATACCTCTCTCAATTCAACTCCAAACTTTGCATATAATATATCAATGGAAATCCATGAAAGTATAATATCACATGAAACAAGATCAGTCCCAAAACTATTATATAATGAAAGTTATGATGGATACAATAAGTAAAGTAAGAAAAAAGCATTCATTTTTTACGACCAAGTTTAGAAATTTATATCTCATTCATTTGAAATCATTTGATGTTGTCCTTGATGTTTATGAAACGCATATTGAGTCTAGTTTCATATGAACTAGGTTTCACATCAATTGGACTTCTATTTTGAGAGATATGATCAAAATATCAAACATATGTTGAGATGACAGATAACAGAGGAGCCTGATGCTCGAGTATTAGAGATCCAGTGCTTGAGCATCAGCTCCCAAGAGATCAATACTCGAGTGTTTGAGTTTGTGCTTGGGCATTAACTTCTAAAATCAGTTTTGAGCATCCAAATGAAGCTGAGATGAATGGTTAATCAATGTATAACAATAAAACATCTATTTAAAACATTTTAACTTTTAAAAAGAGTTATTTAACCACGTCATCTGCTAATTAAAAGAATGCAAATATAGTAGTAAGTCAATATGCATTGTACAAACTTTTTGCACTATTATATTTGACAAAACAATATGGGTTATAAAAGTTTTTGGCTCTTTTATATTTGACATCATCAAAACTAATCTTATCTAACACTTTTTAATCCACCAAATGAATATAGATGGATTTCAACTAAAGTTGAAAATAAATGTAGGGAAAAATACTCATGTTTCTAGGTTGTTTCTACATGCATCAAAATTATGTTTATAAAGGGACTAAATCATTTGACAAATTTTTCCCTACATGAGGAGGATGAAATGAGTAGGTGAAAAAGAGAATTCATAGAATGTATTTTCACAATCAAATATATATCGTCAAATGTAGTAGTATGAACCTAAAGTTCTAAATATTGCATTCATCATATATTGCAAAATATTTGTCAAACACCATGACTGACCTAGATGAGAATTTTCAAATCTCATATTCCAGCTAAAAAGCTCTGAGTAGTATAAATGAAATTGAGAAACATACCGGAAGCATGATAGAATGATAGGTTTCAAACTAAAGGCACAAGGAGCAAATAATCAAGATGATCATATTGTTGAGGAAAGAAATTGTTAGGATTAAAACATACATGCAGCGGAATTCAAAGCGTTTCTTGCATTTAAATCTCCTCAGGTTCCACAACCTTTTGTGTTCTTCATTCCAATCAAGAGAAGCCAACGTTTCTTTGATCGCCTCCCTCTACGATATCCATGCGAACAGTTCTCAACAATCGCAGTGTGCTAGCTCCTCTCACATCTCACTCTCTCTCTAGGGTTTCTGGTAGCTCAAGGTCAGATTTGAATTTCTCATACCTTTCATGCTCATTAGTCCTAATATTTATAGAACTCATAGAGAGCTTATAGAATCTTTGATTTATCTCTAAGTAATCTTTAAAATTCAAATTTAGATCTGAAAGGATATTCAAGATTAATCTTTATTAATCTTGAAATTCAAATTACAAAAAGATATTCAAGATTAATCTTTATTAATCTTGAAATTAGAAATTCAAAAAAATATTCAAGATTAATCTTTATTAATCTTGAAATTCGAAATTCAAAAAGGATATTTAAGATTAATCTTTATATTTGAAACTCAAAAGATATTCAAGATTAATATTTATAAATCTTGAAATCCAAAATTTGAAATTCAAAATATGAAATTCGAATTTGCAATCCTAATTTAGATTAATCTGGACTGATCAAATCATTCCATATATTTAATCCAAATAATGAGCCAACAAATTTAATTTATATTTATAAATTAAACCTAAATGTTAATATTAGTTATTTAATATTATTGTCATTTCAAATTTATATACATAATTCAAATAAACCCTAGAATTAAAGCTCTTGTTGAGTTGTTCTTGCATGCGATCCTGTATGCCCATATGAAGTTGGTAGTGGGCTAAACTCAACATTAGCCCACAAGTCGCAAGTGATCTCTAGCAAGACATTACGCTACTAAAGTCATATGGGGATAGTTAACACGACACAACCTTTCATGCAACCACATCACATCCCTTTTATCACGCGATATCTCGATCAAGGTTGAGGCATGATGATGTCATCCTTCAATCCCTGACAATTACTTTCTCGATCCCTGAGTAGTCTGATCAAATTCAATGAAAGCTCCTTTTCATTACAGTATGACCATACATTTCTCAGACTCACTCATCGAGAGGCCCAATAATATCTCCCAACTAAAGTGAGGGACAAATCCCATCCTGATCACTCACATTCCTCTGCATGAAAGACCCTTAAGCTCGATTATAGCCTTTATCATCACCCGGTCAATGGTGATTTTTGAGTAAGTCAAAGAATAGCAAATCTCATGTAGGAATCCATGATGATCTCAGGTCAAAGGGCATTATGATGTGATTACATATGAGATAACCATATGACTTAACCCATGCAACTTTCTCATAGTGGGTCGATCTAGCACCTTGTACTCTTACAAGTGGCTATGAAATTGACTTATATCTCCATACCTTATCAAAGTCATACTGGCCTTACTTTATCTATGCACTATCATAGACAACCAATTAGGGACATTTAAGATAATATTGATAATTCATCTATGGATGTAATTATCATAACAAACATGTAAAACATATGATAATTAAATAGAGAAAATAAATCAAAATAAATAATGTATGAGGTAAAATGATTGGCCCCTATGGCATAATTTCCAACAAACATAATGATTTGTAAGACATTAGAAGAGGTTTAGGCACCTGACAGTAATAAAGAGATCTCAAAACTAATGTCATAGAAAAAGGAACCAATAAAAGATATAGTTCTTGACAAGAGCCTTAATGATATCATGTGATTAAATGAGAATTTTGTGCACACACCTATCATGAAATATAGGCAGTAAGACAATTGGCCGATAGAAAAAAAGCAATATCAAATATTGTAACTTGAATTTTTAGCCTAAGCATTTGGAATATGATGTTAGTATCAATGGACATTTGTACGAGGAAAAAACAATCTTGATGGATTATATTTTCATGTTTCTTAAGTTTCATAGTCTAACAATCAAACTATATGAAACTCCTTAAGGATTGAAGTTGCCAGAAGTAAACAGTTCCATCAAAATCTCTATATGGATTAAAAAATCAGGGCATGTATGATAAACTTGACTTAATGAATTTCAGTTGAAGAAAGGAAATATAATGTAATATCTGTGTTTTTACTGCTAACTGAAATAAAGGCTAATCTGGTAGTTATAAAATGAATTAGAACCCAGGAATAGATAGTATATAAAGAGAAAAATGTAATGGGCCAGAAAACGCAAAGTCAGATTTGGCTTAGCGGGTGAACTTTTATAATAACTCCACAATTAAGTGTGTTTTCCTTGGAGTAGTGTAATGATGGGTGACCTTGTGGGAAGGACCGAAATGCCATTACACAAAAAGGCTAAGGGCATAAAGATCTTTAAGTATAAAAGCGTAAGGGCAAAATGGGAATTTTGAAAAGATTAGAAAAAGTAATGGCAATTTGGTAAATAAGAGAAAAGTAATGGCATTTTAGTCATTTGACAAAGTCAAAGTCAGCAGTTGACTAAAAATTCACAGATGCGCAATAGATAGAACAGAAGTCACTGATCAAAACCGTGGGTTCCCGAACTTTTGAAATTCAGCCTATATTTCTGTCTATAGAATTTTAAAGGGCAGAAAGCAGAAAAATAATTATTTGAGGTATCAGAAGTTCTCAAAGATCAGAGACCAGAGTATAGAAAAATAACATGAATTTTATAGTATTTTATAAAATTATTGCCTAGTGTACGATAAAGGCAATTTCCCTGAACAAAGGGGAAAAGACCTGAAAACCCTTAAAATATAATTTTCTTCAAAAATTAATTATAGACAATCCGAAGGGTCAATTGAGGAAAGGAAAAGGGCTATAGTATCAGTATAAAATGTAGTAATTTTTAAGGCCCTAAAAATATTTTGCCCCATCAGTAATACGTTTTTCAGGGGTTTTTGAACGGATAAAATTACCTTATTAATTTTGGATGAATTTCAGGGGTATTTTTGGGAAAACCTTTCGCTATATTAGTAAGCCAATTATGAAGATTAAAAGAGGAATAAAGCATCTCCAGAAAATTAAAGAAAAATTTACTGGAATAAAATTTCAGTTAACGGTGAAGATCGTAGCCGGATGAAGTAACCGAAAGGAGATTGGTCAAGTTAGTGTAACCAAGCCCTAACCCCCTAGTTACTATTAGATTACCTTCATTAAATGTCAATTTTGAGTAGCCAATAAGAGACAAGCCTATGTTTAATATGTGGTGAAATCTTAGCCTTTAAGATTAACTTCATTAATTAAAACTTCATCCTAGCCATTCATTAATTATATGGAGATTTAGTAAACCAAAATTCGTTCCTCTTCCTCTCCATATTGCCATCATCTTCTTCCCCCTCCAAGAGAGCAAAAATCACACCATCAACAAGGAAAGAAGAGAAGGAAAAGCTTGAGGAAAAACTAAGGTAAGAGGACTTTCCATTCAATCAAGCACATATTCTTGATTCTTGTGATCTCTTCTACCTCTTCCATGGTTTAGAATTTTGATTAAAACTCTCTTTTTGAAGATTAAAGAATCGTATTCTTGAGATCAAGAATGATAAAGAGAGAGATTTAGAGCCAATATCTAGATGCAAAACACTCTTTGCTTAGTTAGGAGTAGATTGGTATATATATTGTGACTGTTGGTGGTTGTTTGGTTTTGAAAATTTTGGAGTAGCAAACCTGAAGGGAAATGCTGCCAAAATTTCCATTTGATGTAGGGGAGTTGTATTTTAGCCAAACAACTCATGAATAATAGTTTGGGATCAAGAATATGTGAGTATATATGTTGAAAGCTTGAAAAGTCATGTTATTGTGTTTATTGGGAATTTTCGTCCAGATCTGGAAAAGTGGAGAAGGAGTGTGATTTTCATGGATTTAATACTTCCAATGGCTTTAAAATGAGAAATTGTGTAGGGCTAAAGTGAGCCAACGAATTGGTAAGCATTAAAAGTCATTAAAACAAGTTTAAGTGCTATAAGATTTAAGGAAATTCAAGGGGAAGTTTAAGGAAGTTTTAAATTGATTCTTGCTTTGGTAATGGCTTATGTTTAATGGCCATAATGTTGTGAATTATGTAGGTAAATGTTTGGTGCACAAAACTGAATTCCAAGTTGATCAAGAGAGGTTGCAAAGTCAAGGAAAATTAAGAACTAAAGGTAGCAAAGCTTTCTAACACTAACTAATATTGTTGTGAAAATGTTTGAATTTATGCATGACTTGTTCATGAATATTGTTATGAGGAAATGTATACATGAATGTTATTATGCTATGGCCATATGCATGAAGATGTTCTTGTTGCACAATTCAAGTTATTATATATTCATACTTGTTTTAAAGAATGTCATGCAATTTCTCAAGTGTGTTATAAAGTTTTCCCCTTCGGATTTCAATGAAATCTCATTCTTTCCAACTAACCCTTTCTAGGTGAAAGCTCATCAAAGGGTAAGGACAAGATTAATGATGCATGAAGCAAGTTTTATATTGCTCTTTGATGGATGTTTTGGGTTATGTAAAGTAGTTGCTTTGTGTACAAATTGTATATGAGTTTGTAAACTAAACCTCAACATAAGTGGTCACCAATAAGAGGTGAAAGCATGCTTTAGAAATAATTTAATGTATGTTTAATTATGAGCAAAGAAATAAAGCAAGCAAGCATGCCAAAGGGAAGAAAATAAAAATGGTAGATTTCATAAAAAGAGGTTAGGAAGCTTACCAAAATCTTAACTTTAGGCTGTTGTGAAATGTGGTAAATGAACTCCAAATGAGTTGAACTTTTCCAGTAAAATACTTAATATTACAAGCTTTAAAATGAGCCAACAAACACTGGATTTGGAGTTTTGTACGAAGGGTTATGGTCTTCTAAAATTTGAGAAAAATCAAAGAAAAGCCTGGAAAAATGGAAATTTACCAAATGAACAGTGAATGTTTGCGCAATAAACTGATTCAAATGGGCAAGTTCCTGACCCAGTGAGTGTTTTTCCCTCATAGAGGATCTTAAAAGATTCAAATAGAAATTAGAACCACTTGATTTCGATTTTTCTAGAATCAGTTATGAATTTTCAAAGTTGGGCCAAAAATCTTAAAATAGTGACGTGAACAGTAACTCCAAAACTTGAAATTTTTATTTTTCTTTCTTGGGTTACTCTAAGTCATTCAAGGCCTAAAGGTGGTTCCAAATCAGCATAACATGAAGCTAAGCTGGTTAGATAAGGTGTCTTACATATAACATTTCGATCTACCCATGATGATATGATTATTCTTTATGTTGATGACATAAATATAATTGGAATTCCTAAAGAAATTTTTTTAAAATTCTTAAAGAATCGGTAAAAGTTGTAAATTGCTTAAGAAATGTGATGGACATCAGAAAAACAAAATTTTACCTATCAATGCAAATTGAATATTTGAAAGAAAGAATCAATGTAACAAGAAATTTGTGTACAAAGCTCTTAAAGTGTTTTTGTGGATGAATCAATCTATTGGTCTAGAAGTACCATGCCTTTAGACCTCAAGAAGGTGATGAAAAAAATCTTAGTTTAAAGGTATCATGCCTTAGTTGTGACACTCCTTAATCTTTACCTTTACCTTCATTAAATATCTATTTGGAAGCACCTTTAGGCCTTTAGTGACTCAGAGTAACCAAAGAGTGAAAAATAAAATTTTCAAGTTTAAGGTTACTATTCACGTCACTATTCACAGATTTTTGGGCCAACTTTGAAAATTCATAACTAATTGTAGAAAAATAAAAATTGAGTGCTTCCAGTTTCTATTTGAAGCTTGTAAGTTCCTTTATAAGGGAAAAATACTCATTGAGTCATTTACTTTCCCAAATGATACAGTTTAATTCGTGAAAAACTACTGTTCATATGGTCATTTTTCCATTTTCCCAGGTTTTTCAGTGATTTTCTTCAATCTTTGGAACATCATAACTTTCGGTACAAAACTCCAAATCCATTGTTCTTTGGCTTGTTTTAAACCTTACAATTCCAACTATTTTTCTGTAAAATGTCAGATCAATTGGAGTTCATTTACCTTGTTTTGAAATAGGCCAAATTTAGGGGTTTGACCAACTTTACTTTGATAAAAAGTCAAACTTATCATTTTCAAACTTCATCTTTTTGAAACCCTAACTCCTAATCCTTTTTGAACCATATTTGATCATTCATTTAGGAGTTCTTGGCTATCATATAACATCCATACATGCATGGGCTCATTAGACATATTACATTGCATACATACATTCCAAGGTTGTCCACATAATTACAACATAATCTCATGTGAATATC
>JANTPZ010125931.1:0-14316 GCA_025593235.1 Vachellia pachyceras | reverse complement strand
CACCGGTTTGACCCCCGGTTTGACTCCGGTCTGAACCACTGACCCTTGACCCACTGCCTTGACCGGTTCAATCACCGGTCCGGTTTCCTGTACCTTGGTTTTAATAGGCCAGCATACGACTTTTCAGGGCTTGCTCTGTTAAGCCTGTAGCCATACAAGGTTGGTCTTTTTGATCTGATTTCTTTTGAACGCTCTAATTCATAACGTCTAACTCTGAAATTAAACGGGCCTAGGTATCAGTTCAACGATCCGTTTCCCAACTCCATATGAATTATATACAACAACCCTACGCCTACTAATAATTGAGGTAGTTAATGCTCGCCACTATAAAACTTAGTCTCTGTTACACACAGACGCTCGTTTTAATTGCAATTTTTTGTTCTTTAGTTAGCACTACCTCTTAAAATAAATAGTTGATTGATTTCACTGGTTGAAGAGTTTAAGTAAATTAAATAAATTACTTAAGTAGAGTAACTTACATATTTTTTTAAAATAATTATGTATATCATTATATTATATATCAATTTATAATTAAGTCAAACCATTAGTTAAAATAAACTTAATAAATATAAATACTTCAAAATAATTTATTTAATGGTTGGAAAAAAGTTACAAAACTACTTAGAAGCCAATTGCTTTTGTGTATGCACTCACTATTTTGGGTAAGACCATCTTTTATATACTACAATTGTTGACAGAACATTATTCAACTCGACCCAACCTCTCGACTAATTTAGGAGAAAAAGAAACGGGAAAGAAGGAAAAGGAAAGGGTGTCGGGGGCCGAGTCAGGAAAAATCGAGCTGCTTTAAGCAATAACTCAAGACTGGGTACAACTGACATTTATCGAGTCCTATAAAAATAAAAATCATAAATATAATAAGCCCATACTTACACATTAAATATGTTGGAATATGGGCGCGCTAATCCACCCTTGTTGGATTAGGCCCAAAATATGTTTTGGGATAAAAATGTAAATAAGAGAATATGTGGGAACAAAAGTTGTAATATTCCCAATGGAATAAATTTGAAATTATTAAATTGAGATTTGCGTGGGAACGGTTAAGGAGAGAAATGTGCGGGAACGGTTATTTCCTCAGTCCACTTATTTGAGGACCATGAGCATACGTGAAAAGTAAGTGCACAGAACGCTCTCCCCCTGAACAAGAGTTTTCTCTCCTCCTCTGTGAAAGTTCCCTCTCCTCTCCTCTCTTCTTTTAGTGTATTTGCTGTGAGTATCGTTCTTTGGGTCCAAGACAATTTGTGATCCAGAGATCGCGTGGGTATCTGCAGATTCGTAATTCGGCATCTCCAGGTACGCCCGAAATCCTTCAGTGGTATCAGAGCTTTTAGGTTCCTGAGGCATTTCTCTTCGGCACAGATATGAATTTTTGCTAGTTTAATCATGAAAATTTGAGTGTATGATTAAAGTATGTCCATTACTATAATCTCTTGCTTATCATACATGTTCTGTGGTAATTCCCTTACTGTTCAAGCATGAATTTTGTATGAGTTATGCAAGCATGTTGGTTGAATTGCACTATTGGTTTCCTTTATTGCTTACCATTTCGTTTTCAGTTGGTTTTTTCATCGTATCTGTGTATAAATCATAAGCCTTTAGAAAACGAACGAAGAAAACGAATAACCAAACGGAAACCAAAATCTTTCTTTCATAGAACAAGCGTTTTAAACTTAGAAAACATGCCTATGGAGTAGAGCTCCTCAATACGAGAATGTGGACATCAAGAACGCGAAAAACAGACACCGGACGACGGAGTTACGAAAGAAAACATGTTACAAGTTCCGTCACGTTTTTTCGAGAAAAATGAGAGACCTAGGCTTTCAAATGCATCCCATCATGTAGAACTCGTCAAAACGAAGAGATAGACACCAAGAACGCGCAAAATGGACTCCGGACGGTGAAGATATAGCCGAAAAACGCATCGGATGAATAGTAACTGCGAAAAAAAGGTGACGATGAATAGTGCGCGGCGGAAACCGGGTCGTCGTCGGCAAACCGGGTCAGGTAGGGTAACTCGATAGCTGGAAAAGTCATTTTTGGATTATTTAAATATTTTTTCTTTGATCTTTGATCCGCAAAAGGTGCCACCAGCCTGCATGGTCAGACGACCGTTACGAATCGTTAAGGTCATGGGTTTGAATCCACACTGGACCGTTTATATTTGAATCTTTTACGGATTAAAGATCCGAAAAAATATTTAAATAATCCAAAAACGACTTTTCCAGCTGTCGGGTTACCCAACCCGGTTCGCCGCCGATGACCCGGTTTCCGCCGCGCATTGTTCATCATCGCCTTTTTTTTCGAATATAAAAAAAGGTTGGGCTAGAGAGGCCCAATTTGGTAAAAAAAATTTGGTTGGGCAAAGAGGCCCTATTTCCAAAAAAAGGGAGTTGGGTTGGGCCAGAGAGGCCTAATCCGAAAAAAAGGGTGTTGGCCCAGAGAGGCCCAATTTTTTATAAAAAAATTAAAATTATTATTAAAAAAAGATGGGGAAAGGGCCATGTGGCGCGTGAGGCCACGTGGAGCGTCAGCTGGAGGCATGGACCGCACCATCCAACTCCTGGCGGCACGTGGAGTCCAACACGACGGCGCGTGTGACATTCCGGTGGCTCCAAGGCAACGCGTGAATGACATGCGCCACACCCGAGAGTGGGCTTCGTCCCAATTTTTGAATTTTTCAGTATTTAATCTTCTCGGGGCGTGTGACAGCGTGTGGGACCTCCAAATGAGACGCGGTTTATTCCTAAAAATTCTAAAATTCAAGATCTTTATTTTGATATACTATTTGCCTATTTTTAAAGGTAATTCAGATCTATTTTTGAAATAAATCACTGTTTAGTTGAGGATTTCTTGAAATTTTTGTAAAAATATTTCTAAATTCATTTTTTTTGGAAAAACGATAGAACAAGAAATCTCAAATGGCACTAAAACACTATTATATAGATTAATATTAATCGAATATATGGATGGATATATTCCTAATGAAGATTCTGAGCAAGAATTTTTTAGAGGATTTTGAGAATGAACCATTTAAAGAAGACCCAAGGAGGATCCTGATCAGAACCTTGAGGAAGGTCAAGAGGAACCTCAGGGAGTCCACTTCGACCCTAGTCCTAAGTCCTCATTCTTATTCAAATTGAAAATCTTATGATTGTGATGAGGAGGTCGACCGCCCTTCCCCCCATGAGAGTTGATATGAATAGTTGAACATAATGCAATGAGAATGGCCACAATTAAAAACATAAAAAACGTCTATGGATTCATTGCAAACTATGTAAAACATAACTGATAATTAAATTACAGAATTTTATGTGAATGTCATGATGAAGTACCGTGCAGCAGTTAGAGCTGCAAGAACATTCACATTATCAACCATGTGGGTTGATGCAGTAAAGAGAACAACAAAACTTATGCTGAACAAAAACCAATACTTTAAAAAACTGAGGGAATAAAAGTCGATTATTGTATTGCAAATATCTAAAGACGTGATGTGCTTTAGATTTATGTGTTTAGAACATGACTTGGTGTATGGTTATGAGTAAATGCATTGTAAAAAGTGACATGTTTAGTTTATGTGAATTGTTGTAAAATCGCTATTATTATTCACATGTATGTCACCTTGTTACACTTCTGATAAGTGAAAGCTTTTAAAAAATGAGACTTCTAAAAGTTGGCGATTCAAGAAGTACTTGTAAAATTCTTGAAAGAAACAATGTAGTTACTAGTGTTTGTGTGATAGGAGGTACAAACGTATTCTCCTTATTGCAGGTCTAGTGATCAAATTATCTTCTTGTCAAGAATAATATAAGTACAAGACATTATATATTGTGATGTGCTACATAATCGCTAAAAAACTCATTTATATGAGAAAGCATTTGTTGATAAAGTGCCCTGTCACCTCATATTAGAAAATGGTAATAAAAAGCATAATTGCCGAGTTGAATAGAGGGGATAAGTTGGATGATGACAAATGGGATATCTAGCACCGTAAGGTGCAGTGTATATTGGAGGAACATGAGGCCCTTGAGCCATTGTCCACCATTCTGGTGGAACCTGAAGCTGGGACTTCAACCCAGTACAGAAGAAACCTGGAGTTATACCGGGCTTGGAAAAGGAAGAACAGTATTGTAAGAGTTACCTTGTTGAGCACAATGGAAAATGACCTAATGTGTTAGTATGAAAAACATCCAACTGCACATGCCATGTGGGCAGCTCTCAGAGACAAGTTTGGTGGAACTTCAACCATCAAATTTAGGAAGCTGAATATCAAGTTTGACACATATAAGCTCCGGGATAATACGCCCATAAAGCAGCATCTCCGAGACATGTCAGACATGATTAGATAGCTCCAAAAGTTGAACACACTCTCACTGATGAGCAGCAATTGAAAAGTGAACTTAACCCATAACGATGACAACATTACTTTTGATGATGTTGTGAAGCACCTTGAGCTTGAGGATGAACGCCTAAAGGCATATAAGACTTCTATGCATGCCTGTTATATTGAGAATGCAGGCCTTTCCAATGCCAAGCTCGATTTTAAGAAGGGCAAGAAATTTTGTGAAAAAGGTAGGAAGGATGTCCCTAGATTCAAAAGGGACAGAAAGTAAAGTTGACCTGAATAAGGTCAAATGCTATGCCTACCAGAAGTTGGGTCACTTCGCGAGGGACTGCCCTAAGCGATATGACCGGGAAAGACTCAGGTTCAACAGACCATATAACGAAGGATCGGGGATTCTTCGTGGATTACCGTCGGTTGCCACATCAAGGCAAATGGCTTTATATTGGCAATAATGCAAAGATAAAGGTCAAAGGCATAGGCACCAGCAGATTAGCTGTGCGTGGTGGAAAGACCCTGATCTTACATGATATGCTTTATACACCGGACATCAGACGAAATTTAGTTTATGTACTGTGTCTGTTGAATTATGGTTTTGATGTTAACTTTCATGGCAAAGTTGCTGACACCTTTAGTAAAGAGACCTTTTATGGTCTAACTTTCCTTTTAGGGAAGTTCTTTGTTATAGATATTATTGGCCATTTCAACTTGCGTGACTGTTTTATTATTTCCTCCAATGTAATAGCTGGTATGAATGTTTGGCATGCTAGACTTGAGCACATAAATCAAATTCAAATGATTAAACTGGCAAAAGAAGGTTTGCTAGGTGAAGTCCAAACATGGAGATGACCTTATGTGAAAATTGTTTGGTTGGCAAGGCAACTAGAAAACCTTTCAGTTCAGGAACCAGAGCTGAAAATCCATTGGATTTGGTCCATTCTGATGTATGCGGTCCCATGAGTGTGAGGGCATTGCACGGAGCTTGGTACTTCATTACCTTTACTGATGACTTTTCATGATATGGTCACATATATTTGACCTCACATAAGTCTGAAGCACTTGAGAGTTTTAGGCAGTACATGAATAAGATAGAGAATCAAATAGAACATAAATTAAAGTATTACATATTGACCGAGGTCGTGAATACTTGTCTGATCAGTTCAAAGAGCTCTGTGAAGAAAGGAGGATAATTAGGTAACTAACTATCCCTGGCACTCAGCAACAAAATGGAGTGCCTGAAAGAAGAAATAGAAATCTTCTAAACATGGTTAGGTTGATGATGGCTCGAGCAAACCTGTCAATTTCGTATTGGGGTGATGCTTTGTTACTAGTAGCCTTTATACTTAGCCATATACCCTCAAAAGCAGTTACTTCCACACCCTATGAGTTATGGATGAAATGTAAGCCGGATTTGAGCATCTTAAGACCTTGAGGGTATGTTGCATACATTCATGACAATTCCCATAAGTATGGGAAGTTGGATCCCAGAGGAGAAATGTATCTTTATAAGATACTGAAAAGAATTAAAATGATACGTTTTCATAGGTGAAAACGAAGATGGAACTGTAACTGAAACTTAATCAAGGGACGCCATATTTTGAGAAAGTGAATTCCCTGGCAGAGGAGATATATCTCTTTATGAGACACAAGAACAAGGTAGTACAAATCGATCTAATGATCCCTAATCATCTCAATATATCGATCTGAGTGGGAGATTAAAAGGCTCATAAAGGCCTTTACAAAGGCCGAGAGAAAAGAAACGATAGAGATAAGGGGTCTCTACAAGAAAGAGTGGCAAGGGAAATGTACCAAAGAGGCACTTCCCAATAAGGGGGAAGCACTAATGGTCATTCTGGATGGAGATGATGAGACACGTTCTGTACATGAAGCCTTGTCATGCCCTGCCAAGGATAAATGGAAGAAAGTAATGGAAAGAGATTGATTTAATGAAAAAGAATCAAGTCTGGGAACTTGTTGATCTATCAAAAGGTCGAAAGGCCATTGGGAACAAGTAGGTTCTTAAAATAAAATAAAATAAAATAAAATAAAAAAGAGGCAAAGTTGATAGATCAATTGATAAGAATAAGGGACGTCTGGTAGCAAAGGGGTATACACAACAGAAAGGTATCGATTACGAGAACACCTTCTCACATGTTGTACATTTTAATTCCATAAGACTAATTCTGGCAATAGTAAATAGTTTAGATTTGGAGTTACATCAAATGGATGTGAAAACTCATTTCTAAACGGAGACTTGGATGAAGAAATCTATATGAAACAACCATTAGGTTTTGTAAAGAAAGACTTAGAGAGCAAATTTTGTAAGCTCGGAAAGGTCCATTTATGGACTGAAGCAATCATCCAGACAGTGGTACTTGAGGTTTCATAGAGCGATAACCTCATACAATTTTGAAATGATTAAAGAAGACCATTGCGTCTACATTAAGTGGTTTGATGATAACTTTGTAATGTCGCCATTATATGTAGACGATATACTATTGACCAGAAATAGCCTAAATTCAATCTTAGCTATTAAATAATGGTTGTCATCGTAATTTGAGATGAAAGACATGGGAGATGCAGAATATATACTTGGAGTTAAAATCCAAAGGGATCGCTCAAAGAGAATTCTGTCTCTTTCACAAGAGAAGTACATTAAGAAAATTCTCAAGCGTTTTAATATGAGTGACTGTAATCCCTCAGACACCCCGGTAGCTACTGGAGTTAGCTTGAATCTTGAAATGTGTCCCAAGACTGAATCAACTAAGAAGAGAATGGAAAGAGTTCATTATACTAGTGCCGTTGGAAGTCTAATGTATGCAGTGATGTGTATACGACCAGATATTTGTTTCGCAGTTGGACTGGTAAGTAGGTTCCAGTCAAATCCTAGTGAACATCATTGGAAAGCTGTAAAAGGATTCTGCGATACTTAAAGGGCACAATGAATTATGCACTAACATATCAAGGAAGTGAATTGCGGCTTCTTGGATTCTCCGATATTGATGTAGGCGGAGACGAAGTTGAACGAAGGTCAACTTCAGGTTATACTTTCTTGCTGAATAATGGCGCCATAACTTAGAGCAGCAAGAAACAGACGTTCATAGCCCTAAATTTTATGAAAGTTGAGTTTGTGGCTTGCACTGTGGCAGTGCAAGAGGCTATATGGTTGAAGAGATTTTTTGAATACCGTGGATTTGAAAACAAGTACAAATCATGTGTCAATATATTGTGACAATACTGCAGTCATAGCCTACACGAAAGACCCCAAATATCATAGCAAGATAAAGCACATTGATATTAAATATAATTCTGTGAGAAATTATGTAGCACAAAAAGTGATAAATGTACAACATATTTTGACCAAGAGTATGGTTGTAGATCCCCTGACTAAACCAATAGCCAAAGAAATGTTTGAGAAACATGTAAGGGTCATTGGTATGCGCAAAATGTAAAATTACAGACACTGTATATTGAATTTGTAATTAAATTCATGTGTCTGTGTACAAGTATACAATGTCTAGTATGTCGTACAGGTAGGTGAGGTAGGCTCTCTCACACGAGCTACCGCATTTGATACTCAGGAGGAGTATGCAAAGATGAGACACTTGTATTCACCAGTAAGGCAGCAGGAATGCTGATATGGTAGAGAAGAAATACAAATTATGTCGACTCGGCAACTGTGTAGCGTGTCGAGATGAGATCCAATGTATATACTTATAAAACATGGATCGAATCATGGGGACCTGCTCCCATGATGCCTGTTACCAGACAATAAATTCTTCAATACTAACGTCATATGAGATATGAGAGGAGGAAGAATTTAGATTTAGATGTTGAGAATATCTAGACTAAAAGTCTGTACGGTGTAAATAGAATGTTTCAAAACCGACGTACGCTCTTATAGTATAAGAGAAACACTGTAACATGTGATTCATACCACATGTGTTATAGAACCGCAAAAGGGAAGCAAGTGAATGGATCCCTGCTTCATTGCTGTGTGAGTCCCAAGAAATTGATATTTTTACTTATGTCCTTTGACTTTGACATTATCATGAGGTATACTTCAATGACTACTACCTTAACGTACATCCTACTATCATGATAGATGCAATACAAGGTACTATGTTAGGAAAGCAGTTGATGTATATTAAAATGATATATGGTGAAAGGAAGATTACCTGATAAATACACAACTATGCTGGTGTCTGTGACATGTCCCTTATGATATCAACTTGGAGATTTCATAAGTATGGACACCACGCATACGAGAAAGAAGATCTAAATCTTATGTTAACTTAAGAGGGATTAGATTCGTCAAGTGAAAGTGTATTTTGGTTAAATCTAGGACATATGAGGCATAATATAAAATTCAAGCTACACGAAGAAAGATTGTCTTGTGCTGGTCCTATGAGATGGATATCTAATACAAACATCTAAAAGACGTCATGCCCATGCAGTCACGGCAAAGCACCTAGTATGAAAGGGAGAAGGGAGAAAGACGAGGCCCACTATTCCTAATCCACCAAGTGTGAGTGAGAGATGTTGGAATATGGGCGCGCTAATCCACCCTTGTTGGATTAGGCCCAAAATATGTTTTGGGATAAAAACGCAAATAAGAGAATATGTGGGAACAAAAGTTGTAATATTCCCAATGGAATAAATTTGAAATTATTAAATTGAGATTTGCGTGGGAACGGTTGAGGAGAGAAATGTGCGGGAACGGTTATTTCCTCAGTCCACTTATTTGAGGACCATGAGCATACGTGAAAAGTAAGTGCACAGAACGCTCTCCCCCTGAACAAGAGTTTTCTCTCCTCCTCTGTGAAAGTTCCCTCTCCTCTCCTCTCTTCCTTTAGTGTATTTGCTGTGAGTATCGTTCTTTGGGTCCAAGACAATTTGTGATCCAGAGATCGCGTGGGTATCTGCAGATTCGTAATTCGGCATTTCCAGGTACGCCCGAAATCCTTCAAAATAAAATATATATATATATATGTAGTAATTCATTTCAATGTATTTGGCTTATAAATAATTTAATTGATTTAATTTGACATGTTTGTAGGCTTTCTTAAAATGAGTGATGCAAAATAGCAAGCCCATATGAGATTAATTTTTTCTTTTAAACATCACTTGTTTAGACTGTCTCTTAGAAATACGTTAATATAAGTTAAGATAAAATTCCTCTTATATACTTCATATTAAAAAGGCTAGTTTGATGTTTCAAAAACCCACAAAAAAACAGACATGGGGAAATTTTCTGGCTGTAATAGTTTTGTTGAACCTTAATATTTGTTAGGTTATGTTACTTATATCCATTAACTCAAGTTGATAGGTTGACAATCTCAAAATAACATGTGCTTATTTTTTGAATTTTGATTAGTGGATCCATAATTCAAAAGTGTTTGTGATTATTGCAGAAGAAATGAAATAAAAGATAGGGTAGAGCTATGACAGTTATTGTATGAAAAAATTACCCTATCCTTTAGGACAAGATATGTTAGAACATTATAATAATGTAGTAATAAAACAACATCAACAGCATCAAGGTTTTATAGATACTTTAGGACATAGAAAACGTGCTTTATTTGATTATCTTAACAAAAGATGTACAGAAGCTAGAAAAATAAAATTATATAAACAAATGAAAAAGGAAGGAACGAACTTTGGAATAGACTGTACAGCCTTAGAAAGATCAGGACATTATGGATGTGATATACCTCATTATAGAAAGAAATATAAAAAACGAAAGAAATATCCAAAATTTAAAAATTTTAAAAATATTAATGAAAAGAAACCATATATAAAAAAATATATCTCAAAAAGAAAATATTGGAAGAAAAGAAAGCAACCTAAAAATAAACCTAAAAAAGGAATTAAAACATGTAAATGTTATATTTGTGGAACTGAAGGACATATTAGCCCTAATTGCCCTCAAAAAGATAAAAAGAATAAAAGAATTAATTTATTAGAAGCTTTTCCTGAAATGGAACCATTTGAATATTTTACAGAAAGTGAACCTGAAGAATTATATTTACTTGAAACTGATAGTGAAATAGAAAATTTAGAAAGTTTTGATATTTGGATGATAAATGAAGAAAATAAAGAACAAGAAAATTCTGTACAAACTCACATACAAAGTTTTATTTCACCATCAATTGAACAACATAATTGTCTACTCTTTGACGTAAACCAATGGCAAAAAGTCATAAAAGAAGATTTAAGCCTTACAACTAAAGAAGTTTTCCCCCAAAATTTATTACAAATTACAAAATCTTTATTTAAAAATAAGAAAGCAAAAGGAACATATTTATTATTAAATAAGACAAAATGCCCTATTGATATAAGTCAAAGTACTGGAACTACTAGAATTCCATTAATCAGTAGATAATATATCAATGAGGAACTTAGGAAAATACCTAATAATAAAGAAATTACAGTACTTTAGAGAAGGAATTGATACATCAATAAATTTACTTATAACAAATGATAGAATAACTTCCTTAGTAGATGATGCAACTTTAGGAGTAATTCAAAGAAATTTAATATATCAAAAAATAAAATTTAAAATTTATCCAAATTTTACTGTAAGTCTTATTGATAACTTTATACAAAAAAATATAATGATTTATCATGAATTATTAAAACCAAATTTAATGAAAGCAGGAGGAAAACTATTATACCACTACATATGACACCAATTCTTAATGTTATCCCTAGAACTACTATACCTATAACTATGCCTTATTCTTTACAATTAGAATTAGATAATACAAAGCTATATGAAAAAATGTTATTAGATAAATTAGAACCTAAGATTGAATATTCTAACATACCAGGAAGAAGATCACTATATTTACAAAATAACCCTTCTTTAAAAATCTCAACTAATAATTTACAAAAGAAACAATATTCTTATGTAAAACTAGAAATATTATTAGAAACTGAATGGATTACAAAATTATTTAAAATATGTCTTACTGAACCCATGACTTTTGTTACACCAGACTTAATAGCACAAAATGAAACAATAATAATCAGACTTAATAAGTTAGATCAATCTATAGAAAGTATTCCTTGTAAATCTTCTACAACTAATATCTTAGGATTAGCATTCTTTGACAAACATAAACCTTATAAGATATTAGAAGATAAAATTATTTTAACTTTAGCCAATAAAGAACAAATAATACTTGAAAAATTTTAAATGTCAAATCAAGAAAAATATCAAGTAGTAAATAGAGAAAGTGTAAAACAAATATTTAGGAACTCTCAAATAAAGCAATTGAATGAAATAAATAATAATAATAATAATAATAATAACAATATTGCTAATTTACCTTATAAAAATCAAATCCAAAAAATGAAGTTAAAAGAATATAAAATAAGAATAAAATCTGTACCAAAACTTAGAATTAAGGAAGAAAATAATAATTGATGAATAGAATAGCAAGATATGTTTTAAGAATGAGAAAAATGATAGAAGAAATTAAAAGACAAACTAAAGAATTAAAACAACATAGAAAAGAATTGGACAAACAAATAAAAATACTATTACGTGGAGGATATGAATATGAAGCCCTAGATATGTATCATTTGGATGAAAGAACAAGACAATTAATATTAGACAGAGAAAAGTTGATACAAGAGTATGAAAAAACTATAAGAGAATGGAAACCAACTTTAGACTTAATTTCAAGAGTATAAAATAAATGACTAATAAAATTATAACATTAAGAAATGCAAAAGCACCTTACATTTTAGTACAAATAAATTATGAAAATTATATGAGTAGAAAATACCATGCTATGATAGATACAGGAGCTAAAATATCTATAATAAAACCATTAGTATTTCCTGCTAATGAATGGAAATTAATTAAAGAAAATATAAATATTTCAGGATTTAGTAGTACACTATAACAAATAAAATATAAAGTAGAAAATTGAAAAATAAAGATTGGACAATATGAATTAAATTTAGAAAAAGCCTACCAATTTAATGACTTAAAACCAGATATTATATTAGGAATAGATTTCGTAGATAGATATTTGCCTTTTTGGCTTTTTGACAAAATAGTTTTATTTAAAACACCTTGTGGACATAAAGTTACTGCAACTAGAATAAAACAACCTTATTCAAGAATGGAAACTCCTTTTATCAAAAAACAAGGAAAGGAAACAAAAATACAATATTTACCAAATAATATACAAATAAATTTAATTGAATAAACTTGGGAACAAAATATAATGAGATTAATAACTGAAAATTATAGTGATAATCCTTTACAATATTGGCATAAATCAAAACCATATGCTGAAATAAAATTGCATCCTGAAGAATATTTAAAAAAGAATAATATTAAAATTGAAATGAAACCTTTTAAATTTACACCAGAAGATATAAAAGATTTTCTACAACACATTGATGAATATATATCTTATAAATTGATTCAACCTAGTACTTCTCCTTATTGTAGTGCAGCATTTATAGTTAGAAATCATTCAGAACAAGTCAGAGGAAAATCTAGACTTGTTATAGATTATAGAAATTTAAATAAAGCAGCCATTAAAGATAAAAGTCATATTCAAGACAGACATACTCTTTTACAAACCATAAAGCAATATACTTATTTTAGTAAATTTGACTGTAAATCTGGATTTTTCAAATAAAATTAACAGATGAAAGTAAAAAATATACTGCTTTTAGTACACCTTATGGTCTTTATGAATGGAATGTTTTACCTATGGGATTTCATAATAGTCCAGGAATATTTCAAAAACATATTTATTCTAGATTAACTTCAGAATTAAAAGAAAAATGTATAGTATATATTGATGATATTATTTTCTATGAAAATGATATAGAAAAACATAAAAGAGATGTGGAAAAATTTATTGAATTAATTATAGAAAAAGGAATTATAATTTCACCTAAGAAAACTGAATTAATGAAAACTAAAATAAAAGCATTGGGATATATTATAGGAGATGGACAAATAAATTTACAAGACCACATTATTTCCAAAATTATGGAATTTCAAAAGAAGCCTGAAACAATTAAGGAAATTAGATCACTTATAGGAATACTAAATCAAGTAAGTGAATATATTCCTTATTTTAGCAAAAAGATTTCTTTTCTTACTGAAAAAACTAAAAAAGGAAATTTAGTTGTATGGACTTTGAAAGATCAAGAAAAATTTGAACAATTAAAAATAGAATTAAAAAATTTACCAAAGTTAGAAATTCCAAAGAAAATAGAGAAATGGATTATTTATACTGATGGAGCTGATGAAGCATGGGGAGCAGTACTTTATGCTTTTGATGGAGAAAGAGAAGTATTAACAAAATATTTATCTGGAAAATTTACAAAAGCTCAACAAAATTATGATTCAAATATTAAAGAATTTTTAGCAATTTATAATGTTGTGAAAAAAATTCAAGATGATATAATGGAATATCCTATAGAAATCAGGACTGATAATACTCAAGCGAAAGCTTGGTTGAATAAAAAATTAAAACCAGTACAACAACAACGTATGTTAATTAGATGGCAGAATTTTCTATCAAATTTTGATATTTCAATTGTTCATATAAAAGGTACTGATAATGTTCTTGCAGATTTTCTGAGCAGAAATGGAGGAGTTGCAGAAATTAATCAAAATTCAGATGCATGAGGTAATACAACCCATTCAATCTGAATTACAGGCCTTAAAAGCTGAATTACAGGCTATAAAGCTTCAATTGCAGCCTTTACAAGAATTGCTACCATTAAAAAAGGAAATTCAAGATCTTTTTCAATGGCAGCAAAATAATTCTGTAGAATTAACAAAGTTTTGTTCAAATGTTGCTGATAAACTTGAATTTATTGAAGATAAGTTATGTGCTAATAGTATTCAGTCAATGGATATTATAGCAGATAATTTATCTGAAAAAGTGGAACTTAGTGCAAAAACTCCAGAA
>JANTPZ010125914.1:0-14555 GCA_025593235.1 Vachellia pachyceras | reverse complement strand
ATTCTCTAGCCCTTTTCCTTTTTCCAAAATGCCCTCTAGATTGTCCAAAATTAATTTTTGAAATAATTATTTTTCGGGGATTTTCGGGTATTTTTCGGGCCTTTTTCCCAATTTTCGGGAAAATCGCCTTAATTGTACACTGGATAATAACTTTATTAAATACTATATAATTCACTGGATTTTTCATATTTTTCTCTAAATTTTTGGAGGGCTCCTTGTACCTTAAATAATTAATTTTCCCTTTTTCGCCCTTCAAAATTATATAAATAAAAATCTAATTTGAATTTGGAAAATCCGTGTTTCGTCATTGCGATCCGTAAGTAGAGATCTATCTATTGGGCATCTGTAAATTTTCTGATATTTTGGTCAACTGGCTGACTTTTGACTTTGACTTTTTCTTTGTCAAATGACCAAAATACCCTTCAACTTTCTCATAATTACCATTTTGCCCTTACTTTCTCTACTTTTTGCAAAATTACCATTTTACCCTCACTTTTGATACTGAAAGACCTTTATGCCCTTGGTCTTTTATTAAATAACATATGGGTCCCTTCCTATAAGGTTTCCCATCCTCATATTGCTTCTAGGGTAAGTATACTTAATTTTGGAATTCACACGGAACTCCGTGCCTGAACTTTCGGCCCTTAATCTTTCTTTCTTTTTGAGCTATCTACTTCTCGTCTCTAATTCATCATCTTAATCTTCAGATTAGCCTTTATTTCATTTAGCATAAAATTATGGATATTACAGTTACAATATACACTAATAATACCGTTGCATTATCACTGCGATTAGTCCTTGAGAAGGACAAACTCAATAGGACAAACTTTCTTAACTAGTTCAAGAACTTGAGAATTGTTCTCAAGCACAAAAGAAAGGCATATATCGTCGTTGAGAAGGACAAACTCAATAGGACAAACTTTCTGATGAGCCTGCAGCCAATGTGTCAAGAGCTCAAAGAGATGCTTACACGAAGCATAAGGATGACTCTGTGGATGTGGGATGCCTGACGCTTATCACCATTGTTCCAGAGATCCAAAGAGATTTGGAACATATGGAGGCTTATGAGATGATTGTCTATCTTGAGGAAATGTTCTAGTAACAAGCAAGACAAAAGAGGTATGAGACCATTAAGGCCTTGCATTCCTACAAAATGTTTGAAGGTGTATCAGTTAGCACTCATGTGTTGAAAAAGAAAAGGAAAGGCAAGGGCAAAGGAAAGGGTAGTGACTCAGCTGGTAAGACCATAGGGCCAAACAAACCTGAAACTAAGTCCACGCCTAAGAAGGAAAAACATCTAAAGGAAGGAGTGTGCTTCTTCTGTAATGAACCTTGTCATTGGAAGAAAATTGCAAACTCTACCTAGAAGATCTAAAAAAGGAAAGGAATAATAGCGAGGCTATCTCTTATGGTATTTATGTTATAGATATTCATTTTTCTACTTCCTCTACATGGGTATTAGATATTGCATATGGTTCTCACATCTGTATGAATGTATAGGGTCTCAAGGATAGTAGAAAACAGAAGAAAGGTGATGTGGACCTACGGATTAGAAATAGAGCAAGAGTTGTTGCTTTAACCGTAGTCACTTATGAATTAGTTCTACCCAATGGGACATCCTAATAATGGAAATATCTAAAACATAACTGCCAAAAGGATTAAATCAAACGACTTAAATCCAACCTACCTATGGCATTTTCATCTAGGCTATATAAATGAGAAACACATTTATAAACTCCATCAAGATGAATTTCTTAACTCATTTGATTTTCAATCAATTGACACGTGTGAATATTGTTTATTGGGAAAGATGACTAAGGCACCTTTTATTGGGCATAGTAAAAAGACTACTGATTTATTGGGCCTCATACATACAAATGTATGTGGACCACTAAATCACCTGTCAGAGAAGGTTATATGTACTTCATTACTTTTATAGATGATTTCAGTAGATATAGTTATGTCTATCTAATGAAACATAAATCCAAATCTTTTCAAATGTTCAAAATATTCTAGAATGAAGTACAAAAACCAACTTGGCAAGACAATTAAGACTCTTCGATCTGATCGAGGAGGTGAATATTTGAGCCAAGACTTCATTGACCATCTTAGGAGCTGTGGAATAATTTCACAACTCACTCCACCTGGAACACCACAATGGAATGAAGTTTCTGAAAGGAGGAATTGAACTATATTAGATATGGTTCGATCTATGATGAGTTAAACAGATCTTCCTCATTCCTTTTGGGGCCATGTATTGGAAACAGCTGCATTCACACTGAATCGAGTTCCATTTAAGGCAGTTGAAAATACACCATATGAGATATGGACTTGGAAGAAACCTAACCTGTCTTTTCTTAAGATTTGGGGATGTGAGGTCTATGTTAAAAAGCAAGCCTCTCATAAATTATCCAACATATCATCCAAATGCATTTTTGTGAGGTATCCCAGGGAAACAAAGGGATACTATGTCTATAATCCCACCGAATACAAAGTGTTTGTTGTTCGAAAAGGTGTCTTTCTAGAAAGAGAATTCATCTGTAAAAGAACATGTGGGAGCAAATTGCACCTCGAAGAAGTTCGATAATCTCAAGATACCATAAATCCATATATGGAAAACAAAGAAGACTTACAACATGTTGTTAAGCCTCCTCAAGTAACACGAGTGCTCCAAACGTCTGATAGGACATGACAATAGCCTTAGAGATATGGATTTTCGATTACCGGAAGTTGTAATGTGTTGCTTATTATTATAATGAGCCAACCACCTATCAAGAGGCCATAGTATGATCAAACTCTGACAAATGGTTAAATGCCATGAAGTCTGAAATACAATCCATGTATGACAATCAGGAACGGACCTTGGTTGGCCCACCTGAAGGTGTAAAAACCATTGGGTGCAAATGGGTTTATAAAGAGAAAATTGATATGGATCGCAAAGTAAATGTATGCAAAACACAGCTGGTTGTAAAATGATGTACTCAAACTCATAGTGTAGACTATGATGAAACCTTTTCCCAGTTAAGATGGCCAAGTCAATCAAAATCCTTCTTGCCATTGCAACATATTATGACTATTAAATATGGCAAATGGACATTAAAACAACCTTCATTAATGGAAAGCTACTTGAGGATGTGTACATGACACATCTTGAAGGTTTTGTGTGTCCAAAGGATTCTGATAAAATATGCAAGCTTTAACAATCCATTTATGGATTGAGGCAGGCATCACGGAGTAGGAATCATAATTTTGATGGATTAGTCAAAGAGTTTGGATTCATTCAAAACATGGATGAACCTTGTGTTTACAAGAAGGTCAGTGGGAGCACAATTGTATTCCTACCTTGTAGAGTATCAAGTCTTGGTTAGCAAAGTCTTTTTTAATGAAGGACTTGGGCGAAACCACTTACATCCTAGGGATTAGGATCTATAGAGATAGATCCAAGAGGCTTATAGGCTTAAGTTAGAGTACATATATAGATAAAATGCTGCATAGGTTCAATATAAAGGATTCAAAGAAGGGCTATATACCCATGTCTCATGGCATCCTTCTCTCCAAGGATCTGTGTCCTAAAACACCAGATCAAAGAGACCGCATGAGTAAGGTTCCATATACTTAGGCTATTGGATCCATTATGTATGCCATGTTATGTACTCAACCTGGTATCTCATTTGCCATAAGTATGACTAGCAGATATCAGCAAGAACCCGATGAGGGTCACTGGACTGCTATCAAGAATATCCTTAAGTACTTGAGAAGGATTTAGGATTTGTTCTTGGTATATGATGGTTTGGATGATGAACTTTGTGTAACTGGTTACACAGACACGAGTTTTCAAACTAACCAAGATGATTTTAGATCACAGTTAGGATACGTGTTTCTATTTAATAGTGGTGCGGTAAGCTGGAAGATCACTAAGTAGAGCACTTTAGCTGATTCTGCAATAGAAGCAGAGTATATAACAGCATCAGATGCAACTAAAAAAATCGTTTGGATCAGAAACCCTTACTAACTGATGTGGGACTCATCAGCTTTCGTCCATCTTGGCCAATGAGTCGGTTTCCTTTTCTTGAGATTTGAAGGGCAAATTAATATTGCTAGCATTATTATTTATATTGGTATCGGGGATAAAGGTTCAAAAGCTAGCATTATTAATGTTCAAAAGGGTTAGGTCACCAAACATGAAGATAATTGAATTAGTAATTGACTATTATTATTTTTAGTGGGATTAGTGATCCGGCCACAACACAGGTGATAGTTTAAAGACTTTGTCGTTGTCTAACACTTGAAAATGGATCAAAACAATTGTGATTTCCAAGGATTGCACCCAGGTTCTGTTAAATAGTTTGTGATTAAGTTCACTTTCCAAATAAAAACTATTTTTGATTCAAAATGCTATGTACCTAGATCTAATTACAAAGTAAAATTTCTTTTTGGTATATATTTTTTTGGATTGAGGGAAAACAGTAAAAACAGAGTTGAAGTGTGAAAGTTGTTTGATGATGGTTTTCCTCTTGAAAATGATTTAGGCCATCATGGTTCACAAAATATGAGGGAAAACAATCGTTTTTGCACTAAGTTTTATAATGTAAACCCTAACAACTTGTTGGGTCAGAAATTCTATGCAATGAACTCCATTCCATGAAACCCTTTAAAAACACTTAGTGTGTGTACGGAAGTCATCAAGTAAAAAATTCAACTCAATACAATATTGCCTCTAAAATCAAGCACAACTAGAAAGATAGAAGAGAACAACAAAGATCTCATTGAATAGCTAGAAATGATACTTCACTCTACCAAGTCAAACACAAAGCAAATTATTACACAAGCAATCCAAGTTTGGCTCGACCGAGACCAAGTATTTATGTACAAATCACAAGTCCTAACTCAGAAACTATGTAATCCATAACATAAATACAGATTGAAAACTATTACTCCCCTTTTATCACTTTGAGCTCAAGCCGTCTTCATCTCCAAGAGGAAAGGAGATGCTCAACTACTCATAGCAAGTGGTTCAACACTCCTGATGGATTAATGGAGGTGTATGGATGGATTAGGGATGAAGTAGGATGAAATTAGGGTTGTTGAGTAGAGAGAAGAGAGGAAAATGATAGATGAGTGTGTCTCTGCCTCCTCCTGTGCCCCTCCCTTCGAATTTACCCTAATTGGCATATATCAACCGTCCAGGGTCGGGTAATTTTTCCATTTGGAGTATAATCTGGTGCTGATGCGCGATATTCACCGCGGCGAACCTCTCCCGAGAGTTCTTGCTTGCCTACTTGATCTTTGGCTGGGGTGAATTATAAATTACGCCGTGGCGAAATGTTCTAGAGCTGCTTCCTCATGTTATTTGCTAGAGTTCCTGAAATGAAGTAGCAAACATTTGAAGTGTCACTTGCTCATGATGGAAATTAAGTGCAAATATATAATTATTCATGGAAAATGCACCCAAAATCAAGCTAATCAAGATCAACAATTCTAAATCTCAAAGTAAGCTTAAGAATGGTCATGAAAGGCCAAAATTGCATTAAATGCTCTGGAAATTCAAGCAAAATTATAGAAGAAATAAAGCTCAATCAAATTCCCCCACAGTTAAACCTTTGTACTCCTGGACAAAGCTTCTCAAAAACTTTAAAATGATCAATGCATTAAGAATATATCCACATGAGTACATGACTATAGAATTTAGTAAAAGCATTTGTCAGGGAATTGATAAGGACCATGGCAGAGACAATAGCAAATTGATCCCTAAGAGAGTTCAATTCAAAAGACTGAATAAAAGAGACTTCCTCTCAAAAGGTAGAAGTGTTTCTCTCTTAGCTCACTAAGTAAGGACAATTTCACTCATGGTCTGCTTAATTAAATCTCTACCATAAGCTTGTAATTATTCTACATCTTCACCACAAGATCAATATAATGTGAATCAAGAGGGCTTTGGGGGTTTAAGATGGATTATGGAAATTGAAAATAATGAAATGGAGTGATGAAAGAAATTCTTGAATACACAGCACCAAAGAAAGCTAAACATGTCAATGCCTTTGCAAGACTTTAGAGAAATATGTGTTCAAACTCAACACCTTTCTCTTTATTTTTCTCTTCTCATCTTCTTTCTTCTTTCTTCTTCTCTCTCTCTCTTTTTATTTTATTTGTATATTTATAGATTAATCCCTATTTTATAGGAATTAATTGCACCTAATATTGACCATTTGATGCTTTATTTGGCCTTAAATATATAGATTAGAGATTAATTTTGTTAAAGAGTGATTATATGAATTAATTGCTAAATTTGATATTTCTCTTTTATCACTCTTTAAAATCCCCTAAATGCATATTACTTTAGGTACATGATATTACATCACACTTGGGTGTTGATTGTGTAGGACATCTTGGAACTTAATTGATGAAAGAGGAACTGAATACAAACAGTGGCGCCAAGAGGAAACCAAAAAACTGATTCTGGTTGAAATGTAACAAAAAGTCCAGCTGTGAGATGTGAGATATTCCTTCCAACAGAACTAACTATCCACAACTAAGAGAAGGAAATTAGTTAGAAACGAAAAAAAAAGAAAGGAACAGGCGGACAGAAGAGTTGCATGCTTTTATCCAGCAGATTTTCTCCTCCTGAAGACATCAACGTGGTAGCAGAGATTTCTGCCGCTTCTGCCACACTATCAGCCTTTATCCAGGGAGTTCATCCTTTTATCCGAGGGATATTCCTCTTCTGGTGAGAGATCACAAGGGTTGCAGATTGCAACCTCCATCAGTCAATCCATCTGTTTAGAATCCTTCTGCTCCTCCAAACCTCACGATTCTCATCAAGCCATCTTACCCTTCCATGAATCAACTCCCCCGTGTGAACAGCCGGACACATTCACTATTTCGCCTGATCCAACAGCTTCATCCATCTTTCCTCATTCAGCTCGTCATTGTGAGAGGCGATCACTTCTCTCCTCCAGCTCCTCGTCGCCTGAAGCTCACTTCTCCATTCCATCTCACTCCACCACTTTCATCTCCGTCATCTTCCCTCCTCTAAGTCTCCTCTGCGTTCGCCACCGTCAACTTCCAGATTGCACCCCTTCTTCATCTTAAGTTTTTGGCCTCAAGGACGTCCTCACCGTCGGAGTCAACCACGGTAATGCGTAGATTTCAGTTCGCCGTTGCTACTGCTATGGAGTCTACCATGTCCGGTTGAATCTCCTGCTTCCCCAAGAGCTGTGGCCAAGCTTGAGCCTCATCGGATAGGGAGTTTCCTGAGCTTCCATTCTCCTTACTAAACCTCTGTGATCTGTATTAACTGTTGAAATGTTTGCGATTGTGAACATAGATTTTATTTCGTTTCAGTAATGGTTAGAGCTTTGTGACTGGATTTATCAAAATTAGTTTCAGAGATTATCTTCTTGATTGAGATTAGCTTCATTCAGTCTTTGTGGTTGATTAACTATTAAGGTCTGATTGTTGTGAATAATCTTGGAGTAGTATTGATCAATATTACTTTTGGAAGTGGCTGACTACTATTCCTGCTGAATCCATTCATATTTGATCTAATTGTTGCAACATGAGGCATTTAGGATGAATATGTATCAATGTAAGGCAATGAGGGCAGATTCATAACTCTTGGGAAGCAACCTAGATACTGATTCACTTGCACAGTTTTAGTTACTGCATTGCAATTTAAAAAGATAAGGAAAATAAAAAATAAAAACAATAGTTAGATGATGATTTTGATTCAAAATAGAATAACAGAACCAATTTCCCCTTTAATTTGCTTAAATAAATTGCTAACTAATTAGTTAGAGACACTAAAGCTCCTTAGAGATCGACCTCGAGATTGTGCCACTATTTGCATAATTTGAGTATTAAGTTTGACCTCCAAACGACAGAGATCAAATTTTTGGCGCCGTTGCCGGGGAGCTTTGTCTCATTAGTTTTTAGTTAGTAGTTGTTTTGCAAAGTTATTTAGGTTAGGATAGTTTTTCTTTTTCCCTATATTTTCGTTTTTCTTACTTTCTCAGCAATTAGTAGGTTGTGTTTGTTTGTTTTTTTTTCTGTACGCTGGACATCTTGGTTAGCTTTCTAAAAAAAAAGAATTCAGATTCCTGGTTTTGTGAAGATTAGTGGTAGACATCTATTGTAGCATTGGTCTTGGAACTTGAGTGAGAGTTAATCAAAATCATAAACTGCTGTTTTGAATAATAGAAACTGAGTTGCTGCACCTCTCTAATTGATTCAGGTTGTACATAGTGCATGTAAGCTGTGGGAACAAGCTTGACAGTGGAAAATTGTTAGTGTCAAAATTTTTGAAAAAAAAATAAAATTGAGATTTAGTTAACTCAATTAATCTGATTGATTAGCTAATCATGTGATAATTCTTGGTATTTCTGGTGAAACCATTTCATTGCATTCTGCTTCAAAGAAGAAAACAAGCTCTTAAACTGAAATCCTAAATACAACAATCAACTTTGTAGCTTCAGGGAATTGCAAAGTGTTATTGAATCTTGTGAACCATTTCCTATTGCTAGAACTGGGAATTAATTTCTGTTTTGAGTGTGCTTGATAAAACAGGGCTGAATTTTTAGTTGCTACTATTTGGGCTGTGATCTGAACACTTTGTGGCCTACTTAGTTATACCAACCAGTGGGGGATTTTGTGCCATCTCTTGGCACTATCTGAATTAGGAATTTTGCTGCATTGTGTTTGGGTTCTTTTCCCTATTTCACTTTTGGTTCGGGTGAACTCCTACAGAACTTAAGTAGCTGAAATCTGAACATTTGGCTATAAATCTTTGAGTTTTGCATAACTGTGTTTGGTGTGCACTGTGACTCTATGATCTGGACCAAAGCGATTTTTTCCCCTTATTAGCTTGACTGCATAAATAGTCAGAAACAATTGATCAAAGTGTGTTATATGTGACTGCATCAGAATGCTATTGGCAAATTTGTCTGTCATGAGTTGTGGCTAGTCTGAAAAAAACAAACGCAACAAGCCTTCATTTTTTTTAGTATAGTGGTCAAGGAAAATTTAGGCTTAATCTGGTTCACTGCCATGCACTAACACTGCTGTTCAGTAGGAAAAACAAAAGGAAATTGCATGCTGGAAGTGTAACAAAGAATTCTCATTCAGTCTTACAAAAAGTTGCTATGATGAGCTTTGTGAACCTGATTTTATATGCTTGCTGAAATGAACAAAGGAGTCTTGAATGATGAGTGATTGTTGTACTTCAAATTGACTGTTGTACTGGAACTCTTTCTTTGATAAGTAATTTGAAGTTACAAAAGAACTGAATTGCAAAAAAGAGCTGCAATTTGAACACTCTGACCAGAATTGGTCCCCCTATTCTATCTTCTCTTCTAACATAGAAGTTTGAAATTGAAAATCTGAATTGGTTAATTCCTTGACCATTATATGAATTTCTTGAGCATATCTGCTAAGGCTGTAAACAATTTGATATTTTTGTAACAAGACACAAAGCTGAAAGATACTTGTTGTCATAAGGTTTAAAGTGCTGGAAGAATTGTTATTGAAGAAGCTGAAGCCATATTCTGTGATGTGTGATTGAGTGCAGCCATAACTAGCTTGTGTTTACTTTTCACAACTGTAGCTACTAAGTTGCATTGCGTGGAGTTTGGCTTATTTCTGAAATCTGCTTGGAAGTGTGCCATTTGTGCTGTGATTAGACTGTTCTAAAAGGAGAAAGCAAGCTTTTGAATCTAAACTTGATGTGTTTGCTTTTATCACTACTCTTGTTTGAGGGACTCTTGGAACAACCTTATTTTGTGAACCCATTCATCATCATTGTTGTTTTTACAGACTTGTTTTTGCTCTGTTCACACTGTAACTGAACCTACCTTTCTTTTTCTTTTTCTTTTTTTTAGCTTAATATTGAGGAAAAAAAAGAAAGAGAGAAAATTTTTCTTTATTTGCTGCCAGTAAGATTTTTCTCTGAGTTTTTGGTTAACACATTCACTAGTTATATTGATGATTCTTGGACTCTAACGTGCATATACATTTCATGGCTTGGGGTTGGAACAATGAAAGTTATAATCCATATTCTTCAATGTCTTATAATTTTCCTAATCATAATATGAATTGTAGGAATTCTCTTCCAATATCTCAAGAACTTGATGAACCACAGTGCCGATACTGCAACTCACATTGGCATGATGAATGGGGTTGCCCTCAAAAGCCACTGAAGGCGAATGATTCACCTCAAGAATTTTGAAAACCAGCGACAGTGGCGAAAATACTAAACAAAGATTGAGAAAGTGAAATTAAATGGAAAAAGAAAGATTACAATTACTTACTCTGATCGATGAGACGATGGTGATATGGAGAGTGATGAGAATCGCGGCGGTGAACAGTGAAAGTGCGGAAAAGTGAGAGATCAGAGCAAAGATGGTGAAAATGAATGAAATGGAACGAGTGAGTTTAAAAAAGAAAGATGGCGGGAGACGAAGAGATGCACTTTTTCACCGCAGCAAAAAACCTCAGAAGGCGAAAAGTCTCGATGTTAGCCGCGGTGAAAAACTAAATTCGTCATGGTGAACACTTCCCGAGGGGAAAACTTGACAGATAAGGAGTTTGGCCGCGGTGAAAATAGTATTTTGTCACAGCGAAACATCACAGAGAGGAAAACACATGAATATGGAAACACAAATACAAAATGACATACCAACTCCTAATCCTAGAGATATTGCGATGGGTAATATGAAGGGAAGAATATATTTGGAGGAGATGGATGTGATCAGAGCCGAAGGGGAGTTGTTTTAACATGGAAATTCTCAAGGAACGATGTTAATGATGCTAGATTAGTTTTATACACAATTAGCAAGTAGTTATCAACTTCTGAACCTTATTTTCTCAAATTAATTTTTAATTTATAAGTAAATAAATATAAATCAATATATAAAGGTAAAATGGTAAATCAGTCATTAAATTCCCTCCCTTTCTCTCTTAAACCAAACAGAATATCATTGAAAATCATTCCCCTTCCTTCCCCTCTAACTAAATCAAACAAGATAGCCTTATACCCTTCCCTCCTATCCATCCCTTCCCTTTCCCCTCCATCAAACCAAACATAGCCTATGGCCTCATTTTGTTTGCTGGAATTGGTGTAGGTGGATATGGAAATGGAATTCATTTCCATGGTGAAGGCTGTTTGGTACAGGAAGGAGGACATGGATTTGGCTTCCATGTGGAAGCCAATTCCATCAAAACCCATGGATTTGGCTTCCATCAGGTTACCTATGGAATTCTAAAAAATTCCATGGAATTCTCATTTTACCCCTCTGTTCATCTCCTTCAACCTCCACCGCTGGCGACTCCAACCCCAACCACCGACAACTCTAACCTCAACCCCAACCAGCCGACTATGTCTAAGGATGCGATGATGCCGATGAGATTTGAGCGATCCACTACAGATGGCGACCACCAGCGACCTTCAACGATGGCAACCTTCCCAATCTTTGTCTTCATCTTCTCATTTTCGTCTTCAGCCTTCTGCGACGGTGATGAAGACCAGAACTGATGGCGACCGCCGGTGACCTTCGACGAAGCTGTCGAAGACGAGGACAGGAACAGACTAGTTGTACGAACAAAAATGATTTGCTTTTACAGGAGGATTTTGTTTTCATCTTCTCTCCTACCCAAATCGCTGCCTTCGTCTTCATCTTCTCCTTCCCAAATCGTTGCCTGCTTTCTAAATCTTTGTCTTTATCTTCACCTTCTCCTTCCCAAATATTTGCCTTCACGGATCTTTTCCTGCTTCCCGACGGGTGAGGGGTGGAGATCACCGTCATTTCTCCACTTAACCATCGGTGGAGCCCAAAGCCGTCGGGAAGCAGAAAGGATGAAGATGAAGGGATGGAGCCCAAATCGTTGCCTTCGTCTGAAGACTGGAAAGGTGGAGCCGGAGGTCAGATCTGGCGAGAATGATGGCCAAATGGTTTTTTAAATTATAAGGGTATTGTGGTCTTTTTACATAAAAATCAAGTCTCATTTCCAAGATATACCAAACGCACTTTTAAACTCCATATCTATATCCATATCAATTTCCATTTCCATATCTATATCCATATCCATATCCATCAAAATCAATTCTACGTACCAAACGAGCCCTAAAATTACTACCACCACGTCCCCTGGAGGCTGCAACTTTCCTACTACCATGGTCCGTTTGATACTATTTTTTAAAGAAAAAGAAAAATACCTTCATTTTTGTTAAAATTACTTTGCTAAGAATAATTTATTACATCGTATAAAAAATAATAATTTATTAAAAAGTTTGAGCAAAAATTAACATATCTTTTTTGTAACTGAAATTTATTACATCGTAAGTTGTCCAAAGGAGATATGTACAGAGTAGTGGACTATAATAAAACTATTTACAGGCCTTTGACTTCAAAAACTTGAGTTCCTGTGTGAATGAGTCTTGCAATAATACAAAAACAAAAAACCTCTATAAAAAGTGATCATAAGATCCCTCTACCCCACATTATTATTTTTAAGTGAAAATCAGATGAGATTCTAGTGCAAGGTAGGTAAAAGTGGCTCTTGGAGATCAGTCCAGTGCAATCCTCTGTTTTCTAATTTTGGAGCAGGCCATAATATTAATCATAAAATGTCAAGATTTCAAATCAAAGGGAAAACATAGGTCAAATGGCATATGTTTTCCGATATATTAATTATATGAATATAAAACTTGATAAAAATAAACTTAACAAAAAAGAATATAATCATAGCACGATGTGTAATTTTAATTTTAAATATAGTAAATAATGTAAAAGGTTTATTTATGGATAATTTAGTATATATTTTGATGTTTAGTCCTTTTAAGTAAATATTATTTTAGTGGTAATTTATAATAAATATTATTTTCTCTTGATCCCTTATTTTAATTTTCTATAAGGTATAACTGATTAATTTGAAGAGATTAAGGAAACAAATAAATTACTTAATGCAAATACATTTAGTCCTTTAAGTTGATATCAAATTTTGTTCTATGCCTGCATGTTCTATGCCTACATGTTCTATGCCTGCATGTTGTGGAACTTAAGTTCTAAGAAAACAGGACTAGAGTTTTTCATAACTTCTTCCCGGAACTTCAGGTTCTGACTGAAAGTTGTTGAACTGAAAAACAAAACTTCTTTTACAAACTTCCAGTTTTAATATCTAGTTTTGAGAACAAATTATAGAACTTGAGTTTTGAAAATTCCTGACTCGAGTTTCAAAACATTTAGAACAGTTTCAACACATTTTCATATTTTTGACCCAGATTTCAAATCATGCTATATTTTGGGGTTTTGATAACATAAAAATAAGGTATATAAATATAGAGTAAGCCAATATACATTATAAAATTTTTTTGCTACTTTATATTTGACATCATCAAAACTAATCATATCTAATACATTTAACTGTAGAATCACCGATAAAATTTACTGAATCATCATTTTCAGTTAAATAAAACTAACGATTTGAAATTAAAGGACTAAAAGTATATTTTTTAAATATAAGGAGCCAAATTGAAACTTGACATAAACTTACAAGATCAAATATATACTTTAGTTATTACTTAATTATCACATTATTTCTCTAAAATACTTATATGTATAATTTGTTGGAAATTGTGCTCTAGGGCCAATCATTATACTCGCACATTATTTCTTATAATACATTTTCTCCATTTAATTATCATATGTTTTGCATGTTTGTTGTGATAATTACATCCATAGACGAATTATGAATATTGTCTTAAATGTCCCTGGTTGGTTGTCTATGCGGGAGCGTAGATAAGGTAAGACCAGTATGACTTTGATAAGGTATGAGGATACGAGTCAAAGTCATGGGCACTTGTAAGAGTACAAGGTGCTGGACCGACCCGCTATGAGAAAGTTGCATGGATTAAGTCATTAGCTTATCTCATATGTGATCACATCACAATGCCCTTTGACCTGAGATCATCATGGATTCCTGCATGAAAGTCACTAAGTTTTGACCTAGTCAAAAGTCACCTTTGACCGGTTGATGATAAAGGCTATAATTGGGTTTAAGGGTTTTCATGTGGAGGAATATGAGTGATCAAGATGAGATTTGTCCCTCACATTAGTCGAGCGATATTACTGAGCCCCTCGATGAGTGAGTTTGAGAAATGTATGGCCATACTATAACGAAAAGAAGTTTTCCTTTTCTTTAATCAGACTACTCAGGGATCGAGAAAGTAATGGTCGGGAATAGGAGGATGACATCATCTATGCCTCATCCTTGACCGAGATATCGCGTGACAAAAGGGACGTGATGTGGTTGCGTAAAAGGTTATGTCGTGTTAACGATCCCCGTATGATTTGGGTAGTCGTAATGTCTTGCTAGAGACCGCTTGTGACTTGTGGGCTTATGGTGAGATTAGCCCACTGCCAACTTTATATGGGCCTACAGGGTTGCACGCAAGAACAGCCCAACATAAGCTTTATTTCTAGGGTTTATTCGAATTTTAAATATATATATGTTGAAATTCGAAATTGCACAATATTATGTAAATAATATTTGTGTGTGTTAGTTTA